>PVIR01029398.1:0-21145 GCA_004026965.1 Petromus typicus | reverse complement strand
GAGAAGGGAGGAGGAATACAGGGGCTCCCTGCTCTTACACCTCAGCTGGGAAGCTAAGTGCACTAGGACATCAGAAAGAGTGTCACAAGGGGAGGAGGACGGTGGAAGTGCAAGTGGGAGGTTTTAAGTTACGTGGGGACTTGGTTATGGGAGGGAAAGGAACAATGCAAACCAAACAAATCACAAAGCAGAAGCAAAATCAGTGTCCTGGAAGTGTGGAGCTCTCTGGTTGGGAGCTTAGCCTTTTCAACCTTTTAAATCTCTCCTTCTTACCCCTAGTGAGGGTCCCAAGCCCACAGAAGGTGTTGAATGCCTGTTAACTAATCAAAGGCCTGTCCTAGAGCAGCAATAAGAATTCATGTCACCACATTCTCAGAAGGAGCAGGGTTGTGAGGTAATTAAAAGTCTCTCAGCCTAGAAAATGGTGATGTGGCAATAATTCTGGAAGTGCAGCTGCTCCATTGAGTTCAAAAGAATTGTGAGGAGCAGGAAAGATGCTGAAGAGAACCTCCGGCTGTTGGTATAAACAGCCATAAGCAGATACCAACCAGTGCTTCTGAATTAAATCAGAGGATAGAAACAAAGAAGCAATGCCACAGCGATGGCCAGTGAACTCTAAGTTCCTAATTAAAAATCACAAGTGTCCACCAGGACAGGACTTGCTATTTTGTCTCCTTAAAAGAGCAATCTGGTGTATGCTTAAGTGTATACAGTGTCATTTTAACTATTTGGTCTTTGTTTCATGCATTTTTGCTGCTGAAAAGAGTACCTTTTCTAATACCACTTTGGCAAGAATACTGGACAAGAATAAAAATAGGCCCAGAAAAACATCGTCTTTTGCTGTTTTACCTAATACTCCTATTCATTTATTCATTATGAATCCTTTTCTCCATCTCACACTTGCAAAAAAAAAAAAAAAAAAACTCTGGGGTGACCACAGGGAATTTTCTGTATTTTGTTGGTTCTGACCAGTGAGCAGGAGCCAATAATTAAAGTCTCTTGGCCCAGTAAGCACTGTGCAGTGAAGTACCAAAGCCCAGGACATGCTTGGTGCACACAGCAATGGAGGATGGAGCAGTGATGTCTGCTGTGGGATGGGTCTAGAGGAGCAAAGTGTGCTTGCCATACGCCTATCTCTGGCCTACTAGAACCATGAGAGGGTTCTGAGCTGTTGGTATTCTAGGTTGTACACGAAGCCACATGAAAGCACCAGGTGTTTGCAATGTGTTTCCTCCTCCCCCACAGGCCTATGGCAGGAGGCTCTGTCTCGGCGTGGGAGCCCAGAGCTGGAGCATGGACTTCAGTCTCAGTGCTCATGCAAACACTCAGCTCCTTAGATGTCCAAGCTGGGAGAACCTGACACCATAGAACATCACACGTGCCTCTGCCTCTCTGGTCAGCCCAAGCTCTGAACTGGCAGCATTGTGTCATGATTCTTTACTTATGTTTAGCCTGATGACAGATCTCTGGTGAAGACTTTTGTTCTAATATAACTTTACAAATCTTAATTTACTATTATAGTTTTTTTTCATAATGAAATAATAAGAAGGAACCAAAATGAAAGACAAAGCTTGCTGCAGTCCTGAGATCAGAAGTCTTTTTCTTTCCTTTTTCCTTCCTCAAGTCCTGAACAGACCCTCCCTGTGGATCCTCAGGACCTTCAAAGACTAATGAGCAGCTGCCCAGAGGATTAGGAAAGAAGCTTTTAAAGACAAAGCCCATGAAAGTGTCTCTCTAAAAGCTCAGCAGCCCAGCCCACACCCAGAACAATCTGTCGCTACCAGAAAGCCTCTGAGAATTGAAAATCATCACGTCCAGTTTGTAAATATTCCTGCAGCATTTAAAGCTCTCACTGAGCTAGGTCATTAGAGAGAGGCAAGTGAAGCCAAGCCTAGAAAGGGCCGCACAGCACTGCCCGCTCCTCCGTAAGCAGGATTCCACTTCGAGGAGAAGGACATTGTTTCCGGTCTCCTCTAAAAGCCCCAGGGGCTCCCCTCACCGAGCAGGACAAAACCAAAAACCGCAGGTCCAAGAGGCTCAAGGAACCCAGGGTGTCTGTCATTAGGGCTTGAAGGGAGAGTGATATTTAGTGCTGTTTTTTGCTCCTGAAAGAAATGAGAAAACAAAAACAGGAGGAAACACCGGGAGGAAGGATCTTACCTCCGGGCAGAAGACCCGAGAAGGGGAGGGTTGAATTTTCTCACAGGTTAGTATAAGAGCTCAGGGCATGTGCAGTGCCTGCCAAGCGAGGCTCCAGAGGGCAGCTGGGTGGAAGGGTCTGTATCCCTCCCGAGAAGTACAGGGAATCTGGGTGCAAAAGACCGAGCCACAGAATCAGGGATAAGAGATTTTCTTGATTCCTTGACGGGAGAGGCATCATCATTACTCTAAATTACATCTGCAGGAGTGCTCAGAAGAATTACTTAAGCGGGACATCTGTTCACCCAAAGATGAATGGATGAAAATGCGGCATTCATACACCATGGATCACTGCTCTGCCATTAAGAAGGGTAAGCTTGAGTCATCTGTAGGAAAGTAGATGCACCTTGAGACCACAGTGTTAAATAATCACACACATGCTCCTCTGAAAACTCCAAAGTACCAGTAAAGGACAAAATAATAGATAGAAAAAAAGAAGTAGAGAGATGGATCTTTTACAAACAGGAAGAAGATGAAGAGATGAAGGGAGAAGGGAGAGAAGGGAAAGGGATGTAAAAAGAATCAAGCCCAGCATGGTGTCTCATGCCTGTAATCCCAGTACTCAGGAGACAGAGGCAGAAGGATTGCCATGAGTTCAAGGCTAGCCTGGGCTACAGAGTGAGTTCAGGGCCAGCCTGAACTACAAAGCGAGACTCTGTCTCAAAAAACTAAAATAATAATAATAAGAAGAAGAAGTATTAAGTATGTTATGCACAGGTATCAACTATCCATGAGAAATCTAATCATTATGTACTGCAAATATGTACTCACAAAAAGAAAACTGCTGACATAGTTGGTACTCTGAAGTTAATCTCCTTTCTGTCTTGTCTTCATGTTTTTGATAGCACAAAAAATTGATCATGTACTCTTAGGAAGTACAGTAACAATAACTTACAGTGCAATGCACTACTTAATGAATCACTCTAAGCAGCAAATGCCAATTGTGGCAAAACATTGGAAAAGATTCCCATTCCCTGAAAAGCACAGCCCCAGAAAAACAAATTGGAAAACATCAAATTGAGGAAAGAATTTTTCCAAGGAATTAATGCATTTGTAACAACTCAAAGTAAGCACAGATTAAATAAATGGTTGTGTATATTTTTGACTTAGCAATAAAGCAAGAAATAAGGCAAAATTGTCCTCCAACTACCACAACTTTTTTTCTAAGAGGAAGGAGTGTAGGAAAGAAATCACTCCAAAATCAAAGGCCGAAACTCACACATAATTTATTTATTTGCAGATACTATGACAATTTATTTATCAAGCTTATTACAAGAAATGTGATACCTTCACATCTGCTTAATAATAGGTACCAATTGGAATTTGCAACAACATATTTGTGTAATTTATGTGGGCCCTACTCATCAAAGCTTTGAAGTAGTTTTATGAAAGGGCTGAAAAGAGGAAGCAGCTGGCAACACATTCTGCCTTTTAAAACCCTAAATCCTTAAAAGGGTGTTAAGATGTACAAATCGGGAACTTTGTAAAATCAGCAGTGAGCAATACCTTTTTGCAGACTAAAAGGAGGCTGCTGTCAGAGACCTATTTGGGCAGTTGTGGCCTCTGCCTGCCTATTCCATTCACTCCCCTACAGTTCATGTCTTATACCTGGGCCTTTAATTTGCACCTTGAATTGAATTTGTACAAAGTGAATTGAACAGACACTTCTCAAATAACCAAGAAGTGTATGAAGAAATACCCCAACTTTAGCCACTGAGCAACTGGAAATCAAAACTACATGGAGGGGCTGAGGATTTAGCTCAGTGATTCTGGCGCCTGCCTTGCAAGTGCAAGGACCCAGATACGATCCCCAGAAACTGTGCACAACAATTCCAGGTGTAGAGATTCACACCTACCAGCAATCAGAGCCACATAGTACAATGCCAGGCGTGGTGACTCACACCTGTAATCCCAGCACTCGGGAGGCAGAGGCAGGAGTATTGCTGTGGTGTGAGTTTAAACTGAGCTCAGGGCCAGCCTGAACTACAAAAGCAAGACCTTGTCTCAAAAAAAATAAAATTAAATTAAATTAAAAAACCTTACACAGAGTCTCCATGTCACCCCAGTCAAAAGAGCTACCATCAAAAATATAAAACAAAACAACAAGCCTAGAAAAGACGTAGTAAAGAGCGAAATTTTCTACACTGTTGTTGAGAATGTCAGTTCATACAGCCACTATGGAAATCAGTATGGAGGCTCCTTAAAAACTAAAAGTAGAATTACATTTGACCCAACCCCATTACTCCTCACTATATTTATTCCCCAAACAACTGAAGTCAGCTTGCGACCCATGCTTACGTCAATGAAGCTCATGACAGCTAAGCTACGGAAACAGCCTACATGCTAGTGGATAAAGAAAATATGGCAAAACACACAGTGGAACATTATTCATCCATAAGGAGAATGAAATAAATCATGCCATTTGCAAAAATGGAGGAGCTGAAAACCATTGGTTTAAGCAAAGACCTAAGCCAGACTCAACATTAGATATCACATGTTTTCTCTCATATGTGGAATGTAAGAGGAAATTTTAAAAGATCTCATGAAAGTAGAAAGGAGGCTATTCAAGAAGAAGGGGATGAAGGGAAGAAAGGGGACATGGCCACAGGGCTGTGCAAATGATCAGAGGAGGCTATACTCATGCGTTCATACACCAAGTGAAATCTCCTGCCGTGTACAACTAACGTGCTGCAGTGAAAGGTTTGAAAGTAAAGGAGACCGTCCTTGGCTTGGGGGACAAAAAGAGGCCCTAGGAAAGGTGGGTACTGTCTCCAGCTCTCTGCAGCACCCTGGGAGAGAGCTACGCATTGAATCCAGGAGAAGGGGCAAAATCCACAGTAGATTCTCACCTCTAAAAGTAGGTAAGGGAGCAGCAGGAGTGGGGGTTAACTTCTGACAGGATAAAAAGAGACTGGTTCTTCATTTTGATTGTTATGAAGTTCTACACTAATTTTAAATTTTAAAATATTGTATTAAATTGTTATTTGTTTCAAGGTAGACATGGTAGCACATGCCTATAATCCCAGCACTTTGGGAGGCGGAGGCAGGAGGATTCATGAAGTTCTACGTGGGTAACTTAACACATTCCTGCCAGATTAAACCACCACTGGTAAACAGAGTTAATCAAATTTATTGATCTTTTTACTAATAAGATTAGTAAAGTCTACAAAAGGACCAAATCTGGTGAGTTGCTTGAAACTGAGTAATTGCTGCCCAAATGTAAATATCAATACTACTCTACCAACTAAAATAATTACTATAATCAACAAATTTATTTCACTAAAATAAACTAATTTATATTCATGAATATTTATCAATAATTAATTCTCTAAATTTTAACATAGAAATCTTACAGATTCCCCATTTTTGGTCTATATAATATACACTTACAACTGTCATACCACAAATAAGCCATATTATAATTTCTTATATCATTTTAACGTTTTCCTTGAAGAACTGTAATATTATGACATCTGATCTGCTGAATCAATGTCTTTCTTTGCATTATTGTACCAAAGACCACCTGAGAAGTGGTACAAGCCACCCAATGGGACAGACACACATGTACTTCAAGCCATCAGAAATGACCCAGTTCAAATTAGACTGCAATGAGACATTGCCATGAATCTGTTAATGAAACCTTGTCTCAAAATTATTTTTAAAAGGGGAAGCCTGGGGTATAACTCAATGGTAGAGTGTACCACAAAAAATTATTATCTCCACAAGTACATGAATTATACTCAACCTCACTAATCATTAGGGAAACAAATCAAAGCACGTTAATCCATCATCTTATCACCATTAGGATGATTACTATCAAAATACAGAAAATAAAACATTGGCAAGGATGTGGAACAACTGTACCCTGTTCATGGAAATGTAAACTGGTGCAGTCACTATGGAGAATAGTATAATAGTTCCTCTGAAAATTAGAAGTAGAATCACTGTATGTGATCTGTCCCACTTATGGGTATACATCTAAATTAATCAGGAGCAAAGTCTTGGATAGATAGTTGCATAGCCAAGATCATAGCAGAATTATTCACCAATAGCCAAATAGAGGAAGCCATATAAGTGTCCACTGGTGGATAAGTGGTTAAATAAGATGTGGCATATACATAATGTATAATATTTCCTAGAAAGGAAATTCTGACTCATGCTATAAATGAATCACAAGGACAATGCTATGGTGAAATAAGCTAGTCACAAAAAGCCTGATGCTGTATGGTTCCACTTTATTATGGGGTGCTTAGTCACATTCAAGTGTTCAGGAAGTAGAATGGCTGTTGTGCACTGGGTGTGACCAAGTAGGTTCCATGATCTGAACCTATGTGTCCTCCTAAATTCACACTGAGACTTAATGACTAGTAAGATGGTATTAAAAGGTGAAGTCTTTGGAGAAGTAATTCATAAGGGCATGGATTAGTGCTTGTAAAGTTTAGATCTAGAATGCCTCCCAAAGTTCTCATGTTCTCAGAGGTGGGGTTTGGGGAGGTGATTGGATCATAGGGGTGTGATACTCCGTAGATTAATCCATTGATGAGTTCTTAACTGAAGGTGCAGCTAGAAAGTGAGGCCCTGTTGAAGGCATGACTTAGAAGAGCTTATTATTGTCTCTGTTTCCTTTCTCTTTCTATGCTTCCTGGTAGCCACGAGTGAAACATATTTGCTCCACCACACCATCTCTACCATTGAGCCAAATAAGCCATGGACTGATCCCTCTGAAACCATAAGTCAAAAGAAACTTCTCTTTCTTAAATTGTATACAGCAGGTATTTTGTCCCAGCAATGGGGAAGTGACTATTGCAGTCATCTTACAGAAGAGGTTGAGGGAGCTCCTAGTTTTCCCAGTTTGGCCTTTCCATCTTTTGTGTCTCAGAACAAGACAGCATTTGTTCCTTTCAAAGGACACAGCAACAAGGTGCTGTCTTGGAAGCAGAGACTGGATCCTCATCAGACATTGAATCATCCAGCGTCTTAATCTTGGACTTCCCAGTTTCCATAACTGTGAGAAATAAATTTCTAAGAGCAAGTTCAACTTCTCTGGCTCCCTCACTTTTTTTTTTTTTTTTGAGACAGGGTCTCGCTTTGTGGTTCAGGCTGACCCTGAGCTCAGCCTCAAACTCACACCACAGCAATCCTCCTGCCTCTGCCTCCCGAGTGCTGGGATTACAGGCGTGAGCCACCACACCCGGCACTGTGGTATGTGGTACTGGTTGCTGCTGGGTGTGGGTCTCCACAACCAGTATTGTTATGTGGTTACTGGGGAATCGAACCCAGGTCCTTGCGCTTGCAAGACAGGCGCCGGAACCACTGAGCTAACTCCCCAGCCCCTCCCTCACTTTTATCCTCTTTATCCTTGTGCTTTCCTGCCTGGGTGACAAAGAATAAGGCCACCATCTGATAATAACTCCATCCCTCAGACTTCCCAGTCTCCAAATCTCTGAGTCAAATACATCTCTGTTCTTTGTAAATTGTCTAGTCTTGAGTATTCTGATATAGCACCAGAAAACAGACTAAGACCCGCGGAACACATAGGCTGAAATTTATTCCTGTTTGCAGTAACTGCCAAGCCCTGGGATTTGGTGACATTATACATTCTTTATCCTAATTGAATCATTACCCTTTAGGTTTAATCTTGTAAATTACTTTCAGTAGGCAAGGCATATGCCCCTGAACTAACTTTTCCTTAAATCACCACCAATCTGACTTATCATTTGGCATCTTCTTAAATTCTCTAAAGGTATCCACTTCATGACCAAAGATGTCAGTGTGATCACTATGATAGTTGTGGTCCAACAAGCTTTGCTAGAACCTCTCCCTTGCTCTGCTCTGAGCTATGCAGCCATTATCTCCCCTGACAACCTGGCTGATGATACAACTGTCTCACACTGACAGTCCCAGCACCCTCCTCCTGGGAGCATTCCCAATGCCATTAGGCAAATTTGAGGAATCTTTTGAGAACTGCATGTTGCCACATCTCCCCATCCCTTAGTGTAGTCCTTGCCTTCCACTGAAGCTAGAAGTCTGTTTGATGACTGACAATGAACCGAGGAGGGCTCACTGAGGTGGGCTCTTAGACTTCTGCCTCGTCACTCTGCCAAGTCATCTAATGATGGGATGGGAGCTTCCTTCTGTTTTTCTCAATGATTTCTATTCAGGCACTTTGGAATTTCTCCACCCCAATAATTTTGGAATGAAAAAGGCAGTTCATTCAGATTCCATTAAGGTCCTTTGCAAGTCTAGTCCCTCCCAGGGACAGGTCCACCCACTTACTAGATCCACAGGAAGGAGAGGACTCCCGAGAGCTGTGCTGCCTCCCCTGCAGCCTCAGGGAGCCCAGACACTGACAGTCTTTTCCCTGGGAAGAAGCAGGCCTAGATGCTAGGCTGACAAACCCACACTCATTCCCATTAGCCACACCTTTGTACCAACCAAATAATACACAAGATATGATGGTGCCTACCTAATACTTCACTTCCTAACTTATATAGATGACCTGAAATTATAAGGATATAAACTACATTGCTCCTTTTGGATTCCAGGTACCTGGCGGTGGTTTTCCTTTTAGTTTCCTCAAATTCCAAGAAATCACACTATCATCATCTTTTGTGGAGAAAACAGGGAATTCTATGCACTCCGTTCTCTCTGCAAATGCATGGAATCTGGAACATGAAGGATGTTCAAAATTAGGCTGGTAGAGAGACATCTGCACTTATTTGCACAATTTTTCTAGGATGGGAGCCGAGCAGGAAGCAGCCCCCTGGCCGTGAGTTCGGCTTCTTGTGAGGACTCAGAGCAGAGACAGGCAATCTAGTCACCCAAGGGCCTTTTCACTAACCATCTTGAGATTCTGTAGGTCAGAATTCCTGGGATTATGGTTCTGCGACCTACCATTATGTTCCTTAAACAGTTCTTAGGCAAAGTGCCAGGAAAAAATGCACATTCCTAGGCTCCCTTACACTAAGCAGGATCAACCCACAAGGCCAGTCTTTGGCTTGGTGCAGTTAACCAGCTCCCCAGCAGCTGTGATAAGCTCCCACGCTCAGGAGAAAGTGCTCTGATTTCAGACAGGCTAGCTTAAGAAAAGTCTCTTTAAATTTGTTTGTTATCATAGAAGTAGGTGGTCTTCTTCTGCAGGGGACCTCACCTCCCCCATCACACACACTCTAAAGGAAAGAACATATGTTTTAAAATGTATTATTATTCAGGTGCCCTGAGGCCAACTGGTCCAGAGATGAACTCCACTGAAAAGACAATTTGTCACTCAGCTCCTGCTATGGACTTAACTGTGTTCCTTCCCCCAGATAATTCATATGACCATATTTGGAGAGAGGTTCTGGAAGGTTACATGAGATTATAAGACGAGGACTCTGATCTCATAAGTGACCTTTTATGAAAAAGAAGAAACACTAGATAACTGTCTATCTATCTGTTATCATATGAGGACATGTAAGAAGTCAATGTCTTTAAACCAGAAAGAAAACTTCACTTAAAAGCCAAATTAGCCTCAATTTGTAATTTCTAGCTTCCAGAGATTGAGAAATACCTTTCTCCACTTAAACCACCCAGTCTGTGGTATTTTGTGAAGGCACACCACTCTAGTTTGTACCTAGAACATCTCCCAAAGGCCCCTGTGTTAGGTCCTTGGTTTGCAGCTTGGCACTGTTGTGAAGTGGTGGACCTTTAGAGGCAAGGCCTGATGGGAAGTCTTTAGGGGTGTGCCCTTGAAGAGCTTGTGGGATTTCAGCTTCCTTTTCTTCTTCTCTTTTCCTCTCTGGCCATGAGGTTTTGCTCTATCATGGTTCGTGCCAAGATGTGCTGCTGCCACAGGCCCAAAGCAATAGGGCTAACTGGTCATGAACTAACTCCCCAAAACTGTGAGCCAAAATAACACTTTTCTCTTTATAAATTGATTATCCACTCTAAGATATTTGTTATAATGAAAGAAAGTAGACTAAAACACAACCAAGAAAACTAAGAAAGTGCCCAGGAAGAGCTGGCACTCCAGCCCACACAGGACTGGTCAGGAGTCACAATACTGAAGGAAACAGTGGGTAGGAGCCTCTACTGTGGTTTCCCCGGGAAGGACCAGGCGAGGCAAAGTGGCAGGGCTAGGATTGGTTGACTTGACTAATTTCAGTGAATGCTCTCTAGAGAGCTGTGCTCCTTTGTCTGGTGCCTGACCCTGCAGTGGCTAGGACAGAGGACAGTGGTCCTGAGCCTGAAAGCCCAGAATGAGAATGGCACTCAGGATCAATAAGTTTGCATACAAACAGGGACTTCCCTGATGGTCCTTCACCATCTGTAGGAAGAGGCAACCACTAGGAAGGCAGTCTCCATTGAGTCAACAGGCCTCCAAATGTCAAAGTATCAGAATTACAGGAACCATTGAGGCATGATTCATATAGGACAAAGCAACAAGGGCGTGTAGAGACTAATGGTAGAACTGGGAAGAGGGAAAGGACACAGCAACAGATTGGGCAAGAAGACCACACAAAATCCAGGACCCACTGTTGAGCTCCTGTGCACAGGCCCCCACCTCTGCCATTCAGAAGTACACCTCCTGCCCACCTGCTCTGGGTCCTGGTACTCAGGTCCTTTAGGAAAGCTATAGTGCCTTCTCCTCGGGCATTGAAGGACACTGTGTGGACTGGACAAGGCATCTCCAAAGCCCTCTCAAGGAGAAGCCCCTTGGATTCCTCAGGAACTTCTCCCACCACAAAGTAGTAGATGGACTCAATCTGCAAAACAGACACAGTGGTTTACCTCCCTACCACACCCCAGCCTTGCCCCGGGCTCATCAGCAATACACTTTCTCCAAAACTGCTTCTTTAAAAAAAATGGGCAAAAGAGGTGCAGCGCAGCTCAGTGCTCCGAGAAGATCAGGGGGTGGGGTGGGGGCAAAGGCAGCAAGTGAGATATTAAGGCCTGGCGCCTAGAGGGTCTCTAAGCAGTGGCCACAGTCTCCAGCACTGCGTGAGATGTGGTTGACAGATTTGGAGGGAAGCATTCCCCGGGCCCATGAATAGATTACATAGGTAAAGAGCAGTTATTTTCAAGCCAAGGAACAATGGAAGTGTTGGCACTGCCTCTGTGGGCAGGAAGTTTAAGAGCCATTTCCCAAGGTGGGGCCAGAACTCCACAGTCCAAACACAACCACACCAGCCTGTCAGGACAGAAGGCAGAGGAGGGTACAGTCCACCTCACAGGGAAGCGTTCCTCACTAGAGAGACAAGCCGGTCTTGACTGTATAAGGCTGGCCCGGATGGCCTTACTCTGTTCCTGTGCCCCACACCACCCTGCCAACCCATAAGCAGAATGGGAGAGTGAGAAATCGGTGTCAGGAGCTACACAAGCACACACACACACACACACACACACACACACACACACACACACACGTGCGCGCGCACGCTCTTCTTTAACCAAAGATTCTGAAAGATGCACACTTCACCCAGCTAGGAGATGACCCAAGAAGTGCTCTTTGCTTAACTGAGATGGAAAGCCCACAAAAGGGGGCCTGTGACCAGTCCCTTAAACTCAGCCACACCAGCAATGCTTTTCTGGAAGACTTTGCTTTCCTGGGTTCATCTTCCCAGACACTGCAGAGTTGTGTGGCTCTGACAAGAGATCCAGCTTCAGTTTCTTCACTTGCAAAACAGGAGATGCAGTTTTCCTGCACGACTGAGTTTTAAGGAGGTGATTTACACTGATGTATATACGCTTATGCATATACAAGGAGCTATCAGAATATCTGGTGAATGTTTTTAAATATAAATATTTATTACAGTAAAAGATACAGTGTCACTAACCTCCCTCAAAATGCTCCCCCCTCCTTCAAGCACATACAGCCCATCATTCTTGCTACTCTCGGATGCAGTTCTGGAAGTCCTCTCGCATGAGCGTCTTCAGGAGCGGTATCCACAGTGCGGGGACTGCTGCTGGTGAGCGCCGTCAGTGGACAGGCAGCTCGTAAAAACATGGTGCTGTGTTCTCGCCCACCTTCCCCACTGGATTTGGCCTTCGAGATCTGGCCCTTCCCTAAAGTCAAACCATCGTGAAGGGAAAACATTTTCAACTGATTCATGACTTCCAAGCAGCCACAGCAGCATAGCTAACGACACCTGGAAAGAGGACGTCAGAGCTGCTTCAGACAGAGGCAAGAGCGGCGGGATAAGTGGGGCCAAAGTGAGAGGGAGGGTTTTGTGGGGATTAATCACAATGTGTCTTTTGCTGTAATAAATTATTTTAAATTTAAACACTCGCTATATTTTAGTCACATCTCTTCTACTTAAAGTATGTAGATATAAATGTCAGAAAGTAAAAAGCCAGGCAAGCCAGGCACACATTATGTCAATCACTCCCTAAAAATGTCCTAATTGACTGTTTTCTACAAATAACTGGGGAAAAGACCCCAGCGAACTTATTGGGGTTTAGGAGACAAATGGGTGTCACTGTCCATTTAGAATTCATGATGCCTTGTCTATTTTAATCCTAAACTCCCATGAGCTGAAGAGTTACCAAGTGGTCTCACCTCATTTCAATCCTGGGTTATACTCTCCAGGGAGGAAGTGGGGTAGACTAGGGCCGGTCTCCAGGAGGATAGGAGGCTCTGGAAGGGCAGGCTGTGTGTCCACAGGGGGCAGACAGAGGGAGGGCTGGCCGGGGGCCCAGGCGGGGAGCCAGGAGGAGGCGAGTGGGAACTGGGAGCAGGCCCCCTTGGCCCCAGCCCTCCTCCATGCACAGGGAAACCCCTGCCTGTGCCTGTCTCCAGCTTTTCCTCACCAGCTCCCTGACTGCAAAATTACCTTCTGGGAGGTGAATAAGGGGCTCTGTAATTCTCTTCCACCTAGCCATAGAGGAAAAAGAGGAGCAAATGAGAAGAAACTGTGTTTTCATGTTACTTATTAGACCATGAAATTATTCTTCCAGCAGACTCTTTCTACTCTTCTTGGTGACAGCACTACCCCGCACAGGCTTCGCTAAAAGGGTTCCTATGTTTGTCATTGTTCAAGAGCTTTCCAGCTGCCTCTGGGCCCAAAGTCAGCATGAGGACCCAGGCCTGTACCTCAAAGGCCACATGGCCCAAGACAGGGAGCAGCACCATCTATTCCGGCGAGCTCGTGTGCCCCGCGGTGGCCTTGGTGACTTGGGACACCCTCCCTCTCAGCTGTCCGCTGTGCTCCTTTGCTCTGGCAAAAACTGAAGCATCTTAAGTCCTTGTGCAGAAATGTTTTCCTCTCAGGGTTTCCAGAAGCTGAACCCTGCCATAGCCAGCAGTGAGTCAGGACTTCCTTTGCCTTATTCGTTATTCATTAACTTGATTACTCAGCTTCCGAAATGCATGATTTCAGGCAACTTTCACCTCCTGGGCCGCACTTAGGTGGAGGCCACCTGCCCCACCCCCAGCCAGTACTCAGCCTTTTGGTCTCTCTTTCTGCAATAATGACATGGAGAGAAAGAGAAGAAAGCTAATTTGTCACCTATCCCAACTCCTTCCCCACATGTCAAAATGCCTCTTAAAGCAAAATGCCCTTTTATTTCATATTCAATGAATTATATGGAATGTGAATTGTTGTTATTATGGTGCTCAGTCTACAGTCAGATGAAGACACTGAGGCTTGGATAGGTTAACTGACTTGGCTGTGGAGCTGGGAGACTCAGATTGTCTGAGCCCAGGAGCTTCTGCTCTGGTTCCCAACCACCACACTGTGCTGGTTCATGGCAAGGCTGGCTGCCTATTAGCAAGGGATACAAATCCCAGGACTGAGAAAGCAAGGCCAGACAGGACAGGGCAGAGACAGTGGCCAGGGAAAGCTCTCTTTACACTTCCCAGCTCCCTGATTCCTGAGGGTTCAGCTCCTACACCCAGTGCCAGCACTGCTGATCAGCATGGGGTCCCAGAGGGTACATGGCTAACTGGATTCCCAGAGGGAATTCTCTCCCCTTAGCCTGGACCTTTGAGCTCCCCAAGGGCAGAGCCCAGTCTCCAGTCTCAGCAGCAGCACCCAGACCAGGAGCTGCTACCTCTGTGACCCAGCACTTCCCTAACTGCTGGCATGCACTGAGCCAGCTAAAACAACACCCGATGCCATGCAGCCTCAGGAGAGTGAGCCCAAAGCTCTCCCCACTCCAAACTGCAGAAAAGATGAGGATCCTGTGTGGTTTCACTTCAGATGTCCAATTCTGTCTGGGCCTTTGGTTCTAGAGCTTTTCACAGTAACCTGAGTTCTGCCCCACCAAGGAGTCCTTGGCCTCTTCCCTGTGGCTTTGGGAGGTGGTGGCCTCTGAGCCAACTGCTCCCTGTCAAAGCCCGTCCTCTCGGTGCTTAGGCCTCCAGGTACAAAGATCTCTGCTCTTCAGAACAGTAGCAAGAGGTGCAGCAAAGTTCGGTCTTGTTCAGACAACTTTGAACACTGCAATATTTCTGACCAATATTTGCAGACTTTGTATCTAAGGCCAGACCCCCCCTTACGGTGGCTCTTTGTTGATTTAGTCTGTTTTGATTTCCTGATTCTCTCCTTAGTGGTGATGAAACCTCATGGTATCGATCTACTATACTTCTAAGACCCCACCCTGGTTCTTGTTCCACGGTCCTATAACTCTCAGCAAATTCATCATTCTGGTCCCATGCAGTCACCTCCCTTCAATTCAAAATCTCAAATCTGTACTACAGCTTGGAGATGGAGTCTTTCAGCCACATATCTAGTTCCTAAACTCAAGAATGTCAACACCTTCCATTCCTTCAGTGCTCAATAATCATTTTTAGAGCCCTTGTTATACACTGGGGACATGAAAATGAAAACATTTCATGCCTGTCCAAACTGCTGCAAGAAAATAAATGAGATGCCAGCTTCATGGACTGATGGGACCAGGTCTTTAGCTCACAGTTCAGCAGGCTCTTTATGAGATCATGGAGCTCACAGAATCACAGCATCATTGGCTCAGATTACACCGATTTGGGCAGGACTAGAGGATTGAAGAGAGGCTAAGAGAACAAAACTAGAAAGCCAGGTGTCTTGTAGACAGGTCTCCTTCTCCTGAAAACAGAAGCCCCTTGGTTAGCCTTCTTGGAAGCCTAGGTAGAACCAGGGCGGTGGGTGAACAGCCTTCTTGTTCACTCAGAGCCTGCACTCCAGGGCCTCCCAGAACACCCCTCCTTGTGAGGCCAGGGAGCATACTATCTCCCAAAAGGTGCTTGTCTTGGAACCCAGAGTACACCACAAAGCAGAAACCAGGATCTGCTCACCTGGGTTCTGAGGACACCAGTCCTGACACTCACTAAACACCGCCTCAGCACCCCACAGGTTGACCTTCCCACAGACCAAGTCCTTGTCCACAAGATTGGACAGGAATTTATGCACCAATAATGCTCTTCAAGTGTTACCACTGCTGCCATGTCTTAAAGAAATCCCCACAGTCTGTCAGAGCTTCTCTCAAGACTCTGAGACATTGTCCCTCCTAAGTCAGCCCTGTGGCTACACTGCCCGGTCAGTGGCCCATTCCTCATGCGGGTTTGATACAAAACCAGACTGCTGTGCCAATTCCCTTGGTTCCTCTCAGGACCCACGAAGAAGATGCTAATGCAAAGCAGAGGTTTTCACAGGCAGGAAAAGTAGAGATGTTTATATTTAATGCTTAAGAAGGCTGAGCTTTAAATCTTTTCTATTTCTAGCAGACTGCAGCCTCCCTGATGAATCTGAGGCTCCCTGGGGAAGACCAGGGACTCACTGGGCTGAAAGGCCAGCTCTGAGAAACTATCCCTGCCCTCCCAACACACTCACAAGCTCTTTTTTTTTTTTTCTCCTTATAAAACGTAGGTCATGACATTTTTATATACAAGACAGCAGCATCTGCTAGACTTTTCCTTGGGGCCACCCACAAATAGAGGGTGTGGACAGAGGCGTTCGTTGGGGGCGGGAGTCTGTACTCCCTGCATTTCCTGTCTGTCGTAGCCCCCAGAGCTCCGAGGTTGCAGTTGAGGAGCCAAGCTTGTGAGATGCTTTCCTGGCTATTCCTTTTTAACCAGACACCCTTG
Organism: Petromus typicus; assembly: GCA_004026965.1. NCBI lineage: Eukaryota > Metazoa > Chordata > Mammalia > Rodentia > Petromuridae > Petromus > Petromus typicus. Next base: position 4,905 of record PVIR01029398.1, on the reverse strand, counting down.
GAACTCGCTGACTTGTTCCTTATTTTCGAGGCTGCAGTTGAACTTCAGAGCGAGAGAAGCACCAACCAGAGCGAAATTAGGGAGAAGAAGGAGGCCTCAGTCGTATCAGGCGGCCAGGCTCAGCCAGCTTCCCACAGCCAGGGTCACAGAGGGAGAGCTCGCGCATGCGCACATGCAGACGCATGCCCGGAGCCTGGGAAATGTTCCATTTTTTGAATGCTTATTAAGGTGTCCAGACACTCGGAATTTTACAGAAGTTGAAACAAACTTGAAGGGCCAAAAAACAAAGTAGGTTGTATGTGGTTCTTCCTTAATGGAAAACATTTGTTTGACTGCATTGTGAGAAAAAACAGTATGTTTCCAGTTTTCAATCTTCACGCTCGGTGTTGATAAACACAGCCGGTGACCTGCCTTTCAAGGTGCAAGCACATAGCCTCTTTGCCCAAGAAAAGACTTCTGAATGCGCGGGTTAAAGCTTGAAATCTACAGAAAGCCCACTCTAGCAGAACGGAGGAGACAGTGCGTACGTGTGACCCAAAGGCCAGCCGCCCACACCGACCTGGGCAGCAGGACTGGCCACTGGACCCCACCTGCCCAGAGCGCTTCCTCACCAGCCCGCCACTGCCCTGCCCAGCCCCATCACACACACCACTCACAGACACACACACCAGTTATTCACTACTTCCAAGTAAAGCTTGATTTCCAAAAGATCCCTTTGATCCCTTCGCACATGACAGCACTTCAGCATTTGGAATCGGATGGGCTCCATCCGAGGCTGGGCGCACCTTGCCTAGGAAAGCACATGACAGACCCATCTCCAAAGAGGAACTGGAAGAGAGCCAGACCAGATGCGGGAGCAGCCCTACTTCCGGGTTCTAGGAGAAGCCCCCAGCCTCTCTGCACCCCATACCAGACAGATCTGTCTCTCACTGGTAGGAGGATCGGGGTGGAAGTCACGCGTCTGAGATGCAGCCTGCCCTCTTGTGCTCAGCGGTGTGCGCAGTACTCAGCCCTCCACAGCCCTCCGGAACTGGCTACCTGGGGGTCTGTCCTGTGGCCAGGACCACTCCAGAGAGAGCCGAGTTGGGTGCAGGGGACAGGAATTTGGGAGTTCTGCTAGCCTCCAAACCACCCCTGTGATCTCCACTGAGGATCTGGATCCGTTTCCCGAACTGGTTCCAAATCCAGTGGCAGTAGGGTTACAGCCTCTGGGGCTCCTCAAGGTCAAAGTCAGCGAAAGGCAGGCGATGTGGAGACCCTGAGTGTGCGGTGTTTCCTCTGAAGCCCCTTGAGGGTCTGGGCCGGCCACGGCTCACACTTACAGTTTTGTCTCTCCCAGCTTCCAGCAGGGTGTCTAGGCGGCTAACCCCACTCACGGTCAGCGGCTCCAAAGTCAGTTTTTCAACCCAACTGACCGCAGCAGCTATGGATTGTGGGGTCACAGGTGTGGCACACTCCTGCCATTTCACAGGCGCTTGAGAAACCCTGAAAGGAATCACAGGGAGTGGTGACCCGGCAGAGTCTGTGCAGCTGTGTCACCCCCAGGCTCAGCGCGGGGGCAGCAAGCAGCTGGCATCGTCAGCAGAGAAACAAACAGGCAACCACAGCTCCTGATCCCCAGAAAGCTACTAACAAAAACGAGAACTGCATAAGAGAGATTCAACTTTTTAAGGGAAAATGTGCTTTCTGGACGCACTGCAGAACTCCCAAGCACCGTTGTCTCCCCTGAGCTGTACTGACTCAGAAAAGCAATGATTATATGAGAATTTGAAAAGCTATACACTAACAAGCACTTCAGAAACACTGACAGGAGTCACTTTCATAAATAGGCAGGTTTATATGAAATGGTCTCCCATAAATAGCAAGTTTATGAGAATTCACAGTGCTGAGATTTTGCAAACTGGTAGCAGTTTTATTGCTCTAAAATTTTATTTCTCTTTCAAGATATAACTTTTTTGCCCTGAAATATTTCAGTCAGTTACTTTTTGGGGATTAAAAAAAATGGTATAGCTTTGAATTGAAAAGGGTGTTAACTTAAATATCTGGGGAAGATGAGGTCCTTCTCTTTAGTCTGGGCTTCGAATCCTTGATGGGAATGCCAGGCCTCAGAAGAGGAGCCATTTGAAATTGTCTGTGCCTATAATTGTGAATAAATGAGTGCGATGTCCCTCCTGGATACCTCTATGTCCCCTCATATGGTTTCTCTGGGTAAAGGAATCCAACAGGGTGATAAGTGCCTTCGTAAACACGCCAAGAGGGCAGAGAAAGGCTTTGCAGACTCGAACACTTACTTCCTTTGACAGTATACCTAGGACAGAAACAGGAATCTGAGAGAAGCCATCACCTCCAAAGATCCTTCTATTAAGATGAGAGCAGTTTATTTAAAAAGCAAAAACTCAGGTACACACACACATACACACACCCCTGCAGGTGTTTCTCATCAGGGAAGTGTGACCAGTGTTCCCTGTTCCAGATGAGAAGGCAGCAGGGAGGTCCAAATTCTTGAGAATCCAAGAATCCATAAATAATTGATTTGCAAACTCTGAAATACGGGAAATTCTATCAAGGCAGCCACCTGTTGGTGTGATTAAAAGGGTCAGTTCACAAGACAGGTCATCTGGAGCTGCAAATTCAGTCTGGGAAAACAGGAAAGTCCGTGGCTTGGGAATTCATTGTCCGAGCTAAAGTCTAAAACAAATGAGGAAATTTATGGCCTTAAACATGCACTGAATATGAATATGTAATTTATATTCTCATATGTTGACCTTCTTGTTTCTAAATCTTGTACCATGAAAACTAAGGTGCCCTCTGCAAAACAGATAAAAATTTCCTAAGATTTATTCACTGTGGGCTTCCTGCATTTTGTACATTCTAGGAAATTCTAATACCTCCTCCCTCGACATAGCTCTGTGCCAGTGACCTGCTGAACTCCAGACATGTGCAAGTTGTCTGGAATTTCACTGCGATAAATGCTTGCTCTGGAAACTCACCAGATGATATTGAACTTGGTTATGTGGGCCACCTGCTCCTGGAGCACCATGGTCAGAGCGGTTTGGCATAGACAGAGCTCCCCTTCCAGAAGGTCACCCCAATCCAGCACTAGGGCGATGCACTGTTCCAAGATGATGCCAAAAATCTGCCGGCTTCTGCTGGTGAGCCAGGCCATCCGCTGCTTGTAACTCTCCACGGCTTGTGCTAAATGTTCTACTAGCTGATAGATCAGTTCTGATTTAGCTGTCAGCTTAAAGGAAACAAAAGTGACAAAGATAATACCAAAGTATGTCAGCAGAACCACCGTGGCACTACCAAGAGCTGTGATAAGAACAGTTCTGTCCTCCAACCCCACAGGACCCAGCAGAAGGGCGCCGGCACTTCAGCTGGAACCTTTGGCTGGTTCCCTACAGAAGTGGTGCTGCAATCTTAAAAATTCAGCCTTCTTTTCTTTAAATGTTTTTAGATTATATTTTATCTTTACAGACGATCAGAAAGTACCTTTTACAAAGTTAAATAGAACAAAAAGGAGCACCCACCAAAGCAGATCAAAAAGAGAAATCTTGCTAAAAGGTTCCCCTAAGTACAACCTGCCAAAATATTTCTTAAAATATTCCTAAACATGCCTGCCCATGTTTCTGTAAGGGGCATCAGACCAGTTACTCTCCCTCCTTATTTTAATCTCCCTCCCACCCCCGTGTCCTCCTCAAAGACTAAGCTCCCTGTGTCTGAGTCACCTGTTTACTCACAGCTGCCACTGACACCTAGGGACCCTCATAAGGTGCCAGGAACTCATAGGCAATTTCTCCCATACACAAATAAGTTGTGTTTCCCAGAGACCATGCACAGGGGTACAAAGGTTTTCGGGACATAGGGAAGTAGGTGTAAAAAAAAAAAAATAAGAGTAAGAAAAATTATGTAATGAGTTAAATTTTAGAGGATCTGGTATCTTTAAATTAACGTTAACTCCCAGAACACCTCCAAATACCCTAGTTGTTAAGAAAAATGTGCTCTTCTCGGGAGGCAGAGGCAGGAGGATTGCTGTGCTGTGAGTTGGAGGTTGAGCTCAGGGCCAGCCTGAACCACAAAGCGAGACCCTGTCTCAAAAAAAAAAAAAAAAAAACCTTAAAAAAAAGAAAAATGTGCTCTTTGTTTGCGCTGTGCAATTCCACATTTTCATGCCTCCACACTTCATCCCCTGCCTGGCCTCTCCCCTGTCTCAAGCTCATGCTCAGCTTCTCTGCTCGGGGCCCCATAAAGCTGGGTTCGGAACTCGCTCGCCTGCTCCGGCAGCCTAGGCCACTCCCGGGAGCTCACAGGGTGGCTCCAGGGTGTGGAGGTGGACTTTGGTGGAGAGATAACTAGAAAGGGATTTTAAACTAATTCAGTACAAATCGACTCAGCACAGCAAACTCACCATGCCACAGAGATTCTCACTTAGTGTCCGGCTCAGTTGAAAAAGTAATTTAGATTTTTAAAAACACAGTGAGCCCTCTGAGCCCACAGGTTCAGCATCCTCAACTCAGCTGACTTGGGGTGGAAAATATTCAAAAGCAAATTGCTTCTTCATTGAATATGGACAGACTCTTTCCTGTCATCATTCCCTAGACAATCTAATTTGACAGCTATTTACATAACATTTACATTGTGTGACATGTCATCTAGAGGTGATTTAAAGTGCACAGGAGGATGAGTGCATAGGTTTATGCAACTACTACACCATGTTGTACCAAGGTCTCAAGCATTTGCAGATTTTGGTGTCTATTGGGATCCTGGAACCAACAGCCTGTGGTCACCAAGGGATGACCATGCTAGGAAGCAACATGCATGTGCCCTGACATGAAGGATTATCTACATATAGGCATAATGGGATGCGTGTCTCCAGTGGACTATGAGTCCATGTCACAGGACATG
>PVIR01029397.1:0-21143 GCA_004026965.1 Petromus typicus | reverse complement strand
TCTCTCGAATGACTAATGATGTTGAGCATTTCTTCATATGCTTCTTAGCTGCTCTTACTTCTTCCTCTGAAAAATATCTGTTCATTTCAGATGCCCATTTTTGAATTGGGTCGTTAAATTTGGGTGGGCTGATTTTTTTCAGCTCTTTATATATTCTAGATAATAGCCCTTTATCTGAGGAACAGCTGGTAAAGATTCTCTTCTCTTTTTTATGACCCATTCGAAACCCATAATACTCCAATAGTTGGGATTTTAAAGCTGAGGTTAGATATTTTGAAGTTGGGAATTCCTTAGAAGCTCTTTGTAGGTGTCCTTGCTTATTACTGCACTGATGTATTATTTATAGAAGTGTACTACAAACTCCTTCTCCATTTGACCAGGGTATAGTCTGGAAATTTGCTTTTTCCACTAAGGTTTTTGCTAATATGTCATACTGCAAAATGTGATGTGCAAAGTAAAATTTAAAACATCTGTGAATTGAAGTTTTCTACAAATCACCTTGAAGCATAATTATAAAGCCTATGGTTTAGGACAACATGTGTTATTTCTAAGGCAATGATGGTATAAGCAATTACCAGAACACTTAAGCTAGGAGAATTTTGTCATAACTATATTGAGAAATATAAAATTTGTACTGTAAAAGTGGCTGATCATACATGATCAAATTTGAATAAAATTGAGAGTTGAGGGATCAAGTTGATTTTTGAGAAGGTAAGGATCTCTATTGCTGATTCCCTTTGTTCAGTGAAAGAGGAGATAATCTCCAAACTTTGCAAGTCTATTTTCTCATCCAGCTAGCACGTGTTCAATAAGGATGAGGAGTAATATCTGGGGGGGTTTTGTGGTCATGGAGGTTTGCTGGGTGATGTGAATTATCATCCATTAAATGAGAAAATTCTTAATAAAATAAAATAAAATAAAATAAAAGCAAAGACTAATAGCTGGAACCCTAGGTTTTTAATTCAGTGGCCAGCCAGTGGACAGAATCACCGAATGTTGGGCTCAAAGAATCTTGAGCTGGTAAAGAAGGATGACAGCAGCAATCTCACAATATACTTTTGTTTTCCATTTTCAAATTAATTTCAAATAAATTCAAATTTCTTTATTGCATCAGCTGGTTTTGAACATTTTTCGTGATCCACACAGCAGCAGGGAAAACGATTTCTTAGAAGTTCACATCAAGTTGCCCACCTCCAACTTGCAGGGTTTGTTGAAAAAGGTAGTTTTAATTTTCAGTAATACAAAGTCAGATAGGTGAAAGAAAAATGACAATGTTACAGTAGTTTGGATGACTGTCATGAAGTATTGGAGAAAAGTAGAACGTTGAACCCACAGGCATACACCATAATTTTCCATTAAAATTAAGTTTCTCTGCATAGTCACTTCCCTTTATGATTCTAGACTACAAAAATAAGCCTGTTCCCATTATAATTAGCCTGGTTATTTAGGTAAACACAGTAAGAATGGTAATTATCTGAGTAGAAATTTTTGAGTTTGATTTGTGGAACTTTTGTAAACATCTTATATTTGATTTTTGATCTTTAAAAATATTTTATACTGGTGGGGCTGGGGAGTTAGCTCAGTGGTTCCGGTGCCTGTCTTGCAAGCGCAAGGACCTGGGTTCGATTCCCGGTCACCACATACCATACTGTGCATGGAGACTCACGCCCACCAGCAACCAGTACCACATACCACAGTGCCAGGTGTGGTGGCTCATGCCTGTAATCCCAGAACTCAGGAGGCAGAGAAAGGAGGATTGCTGTGATGTGAGTTGGAGGCTGAGCTCAGGGCCAGCCTGAACCACAAAGTGAGATCCTGTCTCAAAAAATCTAAAAAAAAAAAAAAAAACAAATTATACTGGGATTTGAATCCGGGGTTGTCAAAGTGAGTTCTATTGCCAGCCTTCTTTTTTCATTTTTGTGCATCTAGACAGGTCTAGCTAAGTCACTGATAGGCCCAGTCTGGGCTTGAACTTGCTATACTCTCTCCTTAATCTCTGAGAGGGCTGAGATTACAGATATGTGCCCCTTGTCCTGGGTTAGATAATCTTTCAAAGCTGGAAGTCCTAGCCAAGGATCTGCCACTGAAGTTCACTTGCAATCTATAGATTTGACTGAATTTCTCTTTTCTCAAGGTTTCCAACATATCCTGATTCTTCTGGGCCTACTAGGATGTGGACTCTTTTATTCATCTCTAAATCTGAAGCCCTGGGAGCCAAGCATCCTGCTTGTTCTTATAAGAGAGCTTTTGTAAACTTTATTCATCAACTTTAAACACTTTTTTTTTTTTGAGACAGAGTCTCACATTGTAGTTCAGTCTGGCCCTGAGCTCACTGTGTAGCTTAGGCTAGCCTTAAACTCACAACGATTCTCCTGCCTCTGCCTCCCAAGTGCTAGGATTACAGGCATCAACCACCAGGCCCAGCACTGTGGTGTGTGGTACTGATTGCTGCCGGGCATGAGTCACCACCCCCGGTATTGCTCTACGTGGTTACCGTCATCAAACCCGGGCCTTTATACTTGCAAGGCAGGTGCCAGAACTACTGAGCTAAATCTCTGGCTCCTCAACCTTAAATTCTTAAATATGATACTAATTGTTTCATGCTGAAACATTAATGAAAACCAGAGCCTCAGCAATTCAAATATTATTTCCAATTATATCCTGTTACAAGGTGAAGAAATTTTTATCAAACACATGCAAATAAGTATGTTACATATTAATGAATACTGAACAGATTTCCAAATTTTGGGAGGATTGGGCAGGTAGAAAAGATGAATGTGTCATTTATATTTACAAAATATAACTTACTAAATTTTATAGATTATATTTTATTTATGATGAGTTTCCTTATATCCAGGAAATACAACATTAAAGAACAAATCATGTCCCTGAACAAGGCCCTTGATCAGTCTTTCTTCGTTCATTCACTCCTGTCATATGTAAGACAAATTGCTTTGCTTGGTCTCCTTCATGAAGCTGTCACCTTCTAAAGATCTGAAGAGTCTAATGACAAAGAAATGTGGGTTGTTCCCATGACACACTCCAACCCTAAGAACTAAATTATATCTAGTAATATCCCAGCCTATACTCAATAGCAAGCAAGACTCTTGATACATTCTTATGAACTTTGTATAATTTCATAAATAACATTGTGTGAATACAGATGTAATCTCTGCAAGGCAGGGCAATCACTTATGTGACAGTGCTTCCCAATGAAATTATGGCAAATAAGCCAAATTAGTTTCTAACTTCATTCCTTACAGTGTGAAAAAATAAAAACAAATCCTTGAGTGTTTTTAAGAGTCCTCTAGGAAATCTCAACCTCAGCTTATAAAAGGGAAGATTTTATTCAGAATTTGGTTTGGAGAAGACAACATTGAAACAAGACATCTTAGCTCTTTTGAAAGTGAGAAGTTGTTTTTTTCTGAAATAATCAACAATATAATCAAGTTTAATATAAAAACATATAAAATATTGTCACAAAACCTTGGTTTCCTGGACACACTCACTAAAACGGTAAAATAATTTCATAATTAATAGCAGACCAATGATCAATAAACTTTTTTGATATTAAAGTTGATTTTGAGAATGAAGAAGTCCATTCAAATATTTAGGAAGTTTGACAGCACGAAGATTCCTTTACTGCGATTCACTTTTTAAGACTTATTCTTTCAACATCCATATAAAATATCCACTTTTTCATTTTGGATCACCCATCCATTTTACTTTAATTTAAAATTACATTTTTTCCCTGTACAAAATCATATCTTTCTTATCCTCAGCAAAAGCATATCCCACATTACTTGCTTACATTTCATACAGAATTGTTTTTACTACTTTTAGTAATTTTACTTATATCCACTGATTATAATTATCTCTCACAGACACAAATTAGAAATCAATAGTTGTGAACTACTATTAATCAGGGGGCTATAGTGGAACAGTTTATTTATCAACACATTATTTTAAAATTTTCTATAGGTACAATTGTCATTTTTTCCCTTATTGTTTTGAGACAGTGTCTCATTCTGTGTAGCTCAGGCTGGCCTCAAACTCATGATGATCTTCCTGTCTCAGCCTCTAGGGTTCTGGGATTATAGACATTTGTCACCAGGCCTGGCTTAATAGTTCAATATAGTAAGAAGAACATATTTATTGATAGATTCAAATTTATTTACTTTCTCTGCATCATATAAAAATAAAAAATATAAAACAATCTTATCTTAGTGAAGCATAGTTAGTGTCTTATCTAGAGATGACCTCAGTAATTAAAGAATGTTAATTACTTAATTTAATGTATCCTAATTTTGCTTCGATTTAACAAGATTATTTTAGAAGATTCTTGTGGACAAATATAACATCAAGCAAAGTTACCTGGCATATCAAGTAATTTCCTTATTAACTTTTTAAAGAAATGTATTAGGTAAGCACCACCAAACTAATATTTTTAAATTAAAATCGTTATTGATACATTACATATACACATCATGATTGCATTCCACAATGAGGATTTGTACAGTACAAGACACAACTTAATTTTCATTTTTTCCCATAACCCTACTCACCCTACCCCCCATATACATAAAATTTGTTTCCTTTATTTTTTGTTATAATCTCATTATTTTTCCTCCTTCACCCTATTTCACTTTGACTGTTTTCTATTTTACAATATATAACATACAATTCTACCAAACTAAAATTTTAAAAATGTTAAGAACACAGGTATTTGTTTTATTGTTCTATTGCTTATAATGAAGCAACATATAAAACAATTTATTTTCTCTACTCACATATTTATTCTTAGGCTGTTAATAAGTTTTATAATAGATAAAATATTACCTTATGTAATTCAGAAACCAAATAAGATAAATAATAATTAGTTGCCCATATTATATTTAATGATGATAACTAAAGACTTACCAGTTTTTATTACTAAACCAACACTGTGAAACTAGCTTTATTTATCAAATAGTCACTTAACATAGTTGGGTTAATGTCTATACTTTTGGAAAATTTTGGAACATTTAATTTAGGTACTCATTTATTTCAAGGCCAATTTTTTTTTTTTTTTTTTTTTTTTTTTGGTAGTGGATGCCAAACTCAGGACTTTGCGTTTGCCAGCAAGGCAAAGTATCCCTGAGTTTCAAAGCAAATTTAAAAATAATTCCTTTAAGAAATTTAATTTGAGAACACTATCAAGAGGTAGAAAGCTATTACATACACCTAGCATGTACATATACATTCATAAATATATGAAAGAGTAGATTTCATAGAGTTCACTTAAACATTTTCAACTCTAAATCAGCAAAGCACAATCATACAAAACTCATTTGTTGATATAAAACAATTATCTTCCATCTTTACTTCATTTTATACTTTTATCTAAATCATATTTTTGACAAAAATGGGACAAGTTGAAGGAAACCGAACAATGACTAAACTTTTATTTCCTTAAACCAATATTTGACAGGGTCTCACTTTTTTGTAGTTCAGGCTGGCCCTGAGCTCAGCCTTGAACTCACAGCAATCCTCCTGTCTCTGCCTCTGAGTGCTAGGATTACAGGCATGAGCCACCACCCTTGGTACTGTGGTATGTGGTACTGATTGCTGATGGGCATGAGTCTCCACACCTGGCATTGTTTTATGTGGTTAACTGGGATGGAACCTGGGCCCTGGTACTTGCAAGGCAGGCACCAGAACCACTGAGCTAAACCCCCAGCCCTCTTTGATAATATTTTAAGGGATTACCTTGTCAAGTAGTTGGTGGATAGTGTGATTCCTATGTATTCTAGTTTTTCAGCAGTCATTTACTTATTGGATTGTGCATGATTACACACTCCTGTCAACTTTGCTTCTGACATAGTTTTGCTAAGACCAGTTTTCTTATCTGCTGATTCTTCACACAGTACACGATGGGGTTCATGAGTGGTGGCACCAGCAGGAGAACGTCAGCCATAAGGATCCTGATGAGTACAGAACTATGTTTAGCAAACCGGTGGATGACAGCAAGGGAGATCACAGGTACATAGAAGATGAGTACCGCACAAATGTGGGAGACACAGGTGTTGAGGACTGTGAGCCTTTCTCTCCGTGAAGCTATACTCAGCACCGCTTTCAGTATCAGCACATAGGATGTGAAAATAAAAGTTATGTCCAGGATACCTGTAAGAGCCACAAATAAGCCATAGATCACATTGACCTTGTTGCTAGAGCAGGCCAGCTTCATGATATCCTGATGGAGGCAGTAGGAATGGGACAGGAGATTTTTCTTACAGTATCTCAGACGTTTCAGAGTAAAAGGAAAAGGTAAAATCAACAAAACATTCTTGATACAAAAAGCAACCCCTATTTCAGTGACTCTGGTAATGGTAAGAATGGAAGTATATCTCAGAGGGTTACAGATGGCAATAAGGCGATCAAAGGACATGATAAGAAGTACAGATGACTCCATAGCGAGAATTCGTGAATGAAAAACTCTTGGGCAAAGCAAGCATTAGGGGAAATCTCTGAAGCATTGAATAAGAAAATCCTAAGCATGGTAGGCAGAGAAGATAGGGATAGTCCTAGGTCAGAGAGGGCCAGCATGGAGAGGAAGTAATACATGGGCTCATGCAAAGAAGGCTGAGTTTTTATGAAAACGAGGATGATGCAGTTCCCCAGAATAGAAGCAATGTACATAAGACATATGGGGATTGAGATCCAAATGCTGGCATACTCCATGCCTGGGATCCCAATTAAATAGAAAGAAGAGATTTGAGCTTCAGAGTTGTTGAGGTCGGGCATGGCGAGATTTGAGGAAATCGGGATGAAAGGTTCGCAAGATCTGGCCTATACTGTTTCCTACTGATTGGCTTGGATGTCTGACTTTATCCTATAACTAACATTATGATCTTGTCAAGAACACCTTCTTTTCCAGGTACTGGGAACTGAACTCAGGACCTTGCATTTGTCTGGCACGCATGGTGCCACTGAGCTACATCCTCAGCCCTGGTCTTGTCAAATCAAATGTTATAGGCTCCATTCTTGGATATGATCTGAAGGAAGAGAAATAGATGGTAAAGAATTTTAAAATCCAATAAATGCAAAATAAACAAACCAAATTCATATCAACATCTAATCTTTTAACAGGTACAGCTGATATACACAGAAGTTACATAAGGACTATTTAACAGGGATGTTATACAGATGCTTGTTATCCAATTTAAAAACAGGAAGTATTTGATTTTTGCATAAATACGACAATCTATATCCTGAGAAGAATTTATTCAAATTTTCAAAAACTACAGAAAATTCAAGGAAAAGCAAAATACATTTACATGGTTCAATGTCTTCCTGATAGAGAGTTAATTTTTGGACACAGTGCCGTCGATTTCCCAAGACTTGGGTCTGATGCTGTTCTCAAAGGGGAGAGTAATAATGTTCAATGGAAAACTGAAGAGAGGCAATATTATAACAGGACTGTGGAAACGTTGCTATTTTATTGCTTGGTTCATATGGTTGAAGAGTGTTATTAGAAGATGTTCTTCAGAAAAGAATACTCAAAACATATACAGTGTCAACGTTGGCGAGATATGTGAAAGACACAGAATGCGCTCTTGCTGCTCAGATTTGTTCTTCCGCTTGGCTTGTCTAGTGCAGGCTTCACATCCTCAGCTTCCGCGTCGCTGGCTCTCTCCTCTCCTCATGATAACTCTTGCATATAAATGCTGCTCTTGTTTTGGTTTCTTCCCAGCTACTCTATAGTAAAATCTCCCTAAATTTCATACTTTATCAAGAAATGGATACCATTTTTGGCAAGTAGCAACTACTTAAAAAGTTTTAATCAACTTATGCTTTTAAAATCTAGGTTTTAACTTTCTTCATACCAAATCCAATTAATAACTTCTAGTTCATTTCAGCTCTCTTAATATAATAAAAGGTTACTTGTTTACTAAACCAATCCAGAAATAGACCGTAATAAAATTATCAAATAGCACATTATTAATTCTTCATTATCGATTTCTTCATCTCTTGAATTACAAAAAGAGAAAGAAAAAAGGGTCTTGTTAGAATATGTTGTGTCTCATAAAAAGAAACACTTATTTTGATGTAGAGAGTGACACTTTTAGAGAATCTACAGGAAAACTGAAACATTTAGCTAAGATTTTCTAGTATTCTTTCTTTAGCCCAGAAGAAATACTTAACTAAATTCTTTACCTTGTAAAAATGTTTTAAAAAATAAATAGATATAGAATGTACTTTTAACCTTAAATTCAAATATTTATATGGAAGTTAAATATGATTATTTATCTTGTTCTTTATATTAACAGTACAGTGTTGTTTAAGAGGGTCAGGACAGTAGTTGGAAGAGTGTTTCATGTCCTTGGGATATGCTGAATGGGAAAGTGTTAAAGAGTAAAACCGGAAAGGTTCATCAAGGATAAACTACTTATTCTAAAGCACAGTGAACACTAATTAGAGTTTTTAGGTACTTACCAAGTCCGTGATGGGGTGTGGGTTTAAAGGCCAAAAGGTTGAACTGAGCATGAGGCCACTACCCCAAACCCAAAGTGGAAGCACATGTGTAAGTTCCCATCCTTTATACTGATTCCTTTTTAGTAGAATGTGCCTCTGGAGACTAAACTCAGGAAGTGATTCCCACAGGTCTTCTTTTTAGTTGAGTCCCTAAGTGAAAGTTATTCAAGAAGTGTTGAGCTGGTTTTTCTTATTCATCTGCATTATCCTTCCCAGCTCCCTCTAACAGAACTAATTTCTCTCTCACCTACCCTTTCAGATTCTTCCAGAGAAGAGATCACACCTTGTGTTCCTAGGTGATTATGTTTATGATATTATCAGTGAGTCAGACTAAGTTTTGCATCTTGATGATACATGTAATTTTCACCTTTTACATGAGATAGGTGTTAGGTTCTTTTTTAAATGGAATGTTCATAGCCTTTGAATTTCATTTTGAAGGCCAGTATGTGTACATGACTTACCCAGTTTGGAATTTCATTGATCTGCAAGACTAGTTTTCAAATTAAATGAGCTAGATTTTAACTACAACTTGCAAGAATTTTCCCTTTGTTTCATTTTTATTTGACAAGGGTGCTGTCACTTGGTTCCTTCCCTTTGAACTAAACAATGAAGTGAACATTTGTGTGCAGATGTTTACGGAGAGTCGTCTCCAGCCAGGGGAGAGTTGAACTCTCTTCAGTTGTAACAAAGACTACATTCGACCTGCAGGAATCTTTGGAGTTAATATCTCACCAACATCCCCACACTCCTGACCAATAATTTTCCTAAATTAAAGGAAAAAAATAGACTTTTAAGTCACCTATTGACAAGGTACTGAATTAATCACTTTTTAACAACCATTGTATGATTGAATAATCCATGTGTTTCAGTAGCAGGTTCTGAAAGCAGCTTCTCTAGGCTTCACACAATTTTTATTTGGGAAGTGAAAAGAGAGTCGTTACTGGGATAATGTACAACACCACACACTATAGCTCTCGGGAGGCTCTTAATGTTATGGACCACCTCTCTTCTATCAATTCTTGTCACTGTTCTGTGACAATTCTTGTCACAGAAGTGATTCTTGCCACTTAACGTAGCAGTACATTCCTAACCACAAATTTTTCAAGCTGTGATTTTTGCATTTATCCATATACTATCAAAACTAGAGAGACAACTTACATAAAACTAACACTAAGAGAGCTGAAGGGTAGCTCAGTGGGGCTGGGTCTGCCTGCTAAGTCCAAGGTCCTGAATTCCATTCTTGGTACTGCAAAAACAAACAACAAACAAAACAAAACAAAGCAAAACATAAAAAAACCTAACACTAGTAGTGGAAAAATAAGATACTTTAACACTTCCATAGACATTGAAAAACCATAAAAGTACACAATGAACAACTTTAAACCAATAAATACAGAAGTACGTATTCAAATATATATTTTTTATAAACATGATTTAAGAATAAAGTAACAGATAGAAAATCTATATAATCCTGAGATGTTTGAAATATATCTTTTAATTTTTGCAAATGATTTCAGAATTCACAAAAAGATAAAAAATTGAATTATTCATAATTATTAATTATCCAACTTATTACTAAAAACTACCCTTGAGAGACCATTTAATAGTTAATCATGTAAAACGTATGTAAAGTCTTCTGGGATAGGATAGGAATAATTTCTTAGGTATTTTCGAGGCCTGTGTTATCTTACATAGCTAAACATTCCAAAACTATGGTAAATAAGGAAACTATCAGGCCAATTTCATTGATAAACACTAATGTAAAACTCCTAAGCAAAATATTAACAAAAAATCCTAGAATTAAGGAAAAATAAAATAACACATCTAACTTGAGTTTATTGCAGAAAGATGTTTGATATTGTGGAAATGAATAAACATAATTAATCATACCAATAGAATAATAGTTTTAACCATCATAAAGATCATTGGACACAATAGTTGTGCGAAATGTGGCATCTACCACTGATAGAAAACTTCATCATGGTAATAACAGAAGGTGACCAAGTTCTCTGATAAAATTAGTTTTAAAAAAATCTTAGCAAATATATTTAATGGTGAAAAGTTGAGGAACATACTCTGATATCTGCAGAGAAAAGATAGCAGTTTTCACCACCTCTATTCTACTTCCCTTTGGAGACTTTAACTATTATAATAACCAATAAATATAACAAAAGATAGGAGGAAATAATGAAGAAAGAAACTGACTTTATTTTAGTGGTATGATTAGTCATAATATAAGATCTAAAGGATCTACCAATTATTTATTAGAAATAAAAGTAAGTTCAGTGGTTTTCTTAAAAACACCTAATATAAACTGACTTTATTTTACATACTAGATCTAGATTTAGAAAAACATACTGTATGAGGTTATAAACACTGACATAAATTAATATCAGAAAAATAAAACTAATGTAATATCTCTTATGTAAATAGAAAAATATAAAATAATACTGAGAAAAATTAATATTGTAATTGAATTTCACATTCTTTAATTTTAAATTCCTACATACTACCTCTTTCACTTTTCTCAGTGAAAGAATAAAATGAATAAAATTTGAATGAATATGAATAAAATTTAATATGAATAAAATTTACAATGTGTATCTTTGTTTTTGAGGGTAAAATTCCAATTTTTGTTTTAAAAGTTTCATCTACTGAGATGCTTCAGTTTATGAACTTTGTTTACGATTTTGGGGAAGATGGCTGCCTTGATGTTTCTGCGGTCATGTTTGTCAACCAATGCAGAGTTTGAGACAGAAGTAAAATGTTGCTGAACACTGTGATTTGAGAGCTCCATGGTTTGCAAACAGAACCATTTTTGAACTGAGGTATTACTGTATTTTTAAAGTAGGAAAAATGAAATTTTATATACATTTTATACATGCAGAAGAAATTAAGTGATGGGGCCTAGGATTTAGCCCAGTGGTTCTGGCGCCTACCTTGAAAGTGCAAGGGCCCTGGTTCAATCCCCATAACCACATACAACAATGCTGGGCATTGTACCACATACCACAGTGCCGGGTGTGATGGCTTATGTGTGTAACTCCAGCATTTGGGAGGCAGAGGCAGAGGACTACTGTGAGTTCAAGGCTTGCTTGGGCTACATAGTGAGTTTGGGACTAGCCTAAACTACAAAGTGAAACCCTATCTCAAAAAAAAAAAAAAAGGAAATCAAGTGATAAATTATTTCTGAAATGTATAAATAAATGTAGACAGGATAGCCAAAATATAAAGAAAAGTGATGTGTTGCTATATAAAACTCCACAGTAAGCCCTGTGACAATAGTCTTTAGTCCAAATTCTTGAAACTTCTTTCTTAAACATGGTTGTTAAAAATATGACTAATAATTATGTTTAGTGAGAAATGGTAAATATCTTATAATGGAAATTTCCATCATTGTGATTCATTGTCATGATCCCCTAGCAGGCCTCTAATGAAGACTGGCTTTAAAACACTCTGTACTAGAAAAATTATCATGGATTTACTATTACATGCTCATTTGAGAAAAGAAAATTGTTACATTTGAAAGAAAGAATTGAGAAGCATAGATGGGCAGATAATGCACTTCTATTATTTGCAGGGTTTTCAGCCATGTACTCTTGGTAGAGCTGGGGTTAAGGGCAGTTTGCAGTTGTTTCCTCTCTAGGGATCTACCAGTGTTGGATTCCAACCTCTAATGTTCTACCCCCAGAGAAATGAGTACTTAGGGAAATAGTGGGTGCGTTTAGGCCTCACAACTCAGTGAGAGGTTTTCAGGACTAGTGGTTTACAGAACATGAAAACTGCAGCATAGGTAATCAGTCACCTCTTCTTAGTAAAAGATAAAGAACTAAAAGTAGGGAGAGAGAGAGAGACAGACAGACTGACAGACAGAGACAGAGAGAAACAGAGACAGAGAGAGGGGGTGTATAAATAAAAAAATAATATGACATTTCAGTAGAATAAAGGTGAGTTAGAAAAAGATGAAATGCAACTGTGGGTTATTTGGAAAATCTGCTAAAGTGCACAACAAATGATCATAGTAACACAAATGTTGTCTTATGCATTTATTTGAGGTAAGTTTTCATTTTAAATTACAAATAAATAGTAGGTATACTTTAGCATATTTTGTGTTAATATATAGTTCCAAATAATAAAATTAGTAGAGGGATAATGTATAATTTCTGCAAGCAGAAAAGGAGGCATCCACCTCTGGGAAAATGCATGACATTATTATGCTTTAATATTTTTCAGCAGTTTTAAGATAAGGTGGACAGTGGAAAACAGTTCTGTATAATGCAGCTAAGATGATGAACAAGCAGTAAGAAATCATTTTAATCTTAATAGTTTTTGCTTAATTACTTGGAATAAGTCTATTTGTGACTTGAATCTTTTTGTTGTTGTTGTTGCAATGTCTTATGTTTTTCAACTTTTTCTTTATTGAGTTTATTGGAACATTTTAGGTGTTCATTATATCATTGATCACTGAGAATTTGTATTGGTACATGGCCCTGAATCTTTTTATGTATTCAGTAATTAAAGTAAAGCTCATTATTCTCAATCCCTGCTATTTTTCTTTCAACCTCAATGTATTTAGATTGCATTAAAATAAATGAAGAACCACAATTTCTCATTGTCAGTGATCTATAAAAAGATTACAAGAAAATGAAACAACAGTAAGAAAGGAATTGTCAAAACTTGAAAGATCATGGATAAAGTAATGAGAGAATACAAAAAGAAAAGTTTACATAGAAACAGTAGGACAGTGCTTGTGGGGGGATTAGGAGAAGAAAGTAGCAGAAATTGACCAAAGAGTACAAATTTGAAGTTAAGCAGGACGAATAAGAATATTAATATTAGTATACAACATGCAGAATGCAGTTAACAATGTCTATTGTATACTGAAAAATTCTTTGTTTTTTCAGGATCCTCGATGCTAATTCAATAATTTTGTGTCAGAGGTGACTATATTTATTTGTCACACACTTTTGTTCCATGTTTTGGCTCTCTTTAATTTGAGAAAGCACCTATTACATAAGATTCAGGAGATTCTTTTGCTCTTCTCATGGGAGATGAGGGTCAATATGTATTTTGAACTGGTTGCAAATATATTTTTTTTTTTTTTTTTTTTTTTTTTTTAGGTTTTTGGAGACAGGGTCTCGCTTTGTGGTTCAGGCTGGCCCTCAGCTCAGCCTCAAACTCACATCACAATCCTCCTGCCTCTGCCTCCCGAGTCTTGGGATTACAGGCGTGAGCCACCACGCCTGGCACTGTGGATGTGGTACTGGTTGCTGCTGGGTGTGGGTCTCCACACCCAGTATTGTTATGTGGTTACTGGGGAATCGAACCCGGTTCCTTGTGCTTGCGAGACAGGTGCCGGAACCACTGAGCTAACTCCCCGGCCCTGCAAATATTTCTTGCTTGTACTCACAAGAGATAACTTTGAATCCTAAGGAAGACTAGCAAAGAACATTCCTCACAAGTTTCCAGGTAGCCTGAGGCTCACCATGGTGATCTGGAATAGCAGTGATTCTGTGGAGCCTACATTTATCTTGCAGGGTTTTCCTGGGCTGGAGTATGTTCATTCTTGGCTCTCCATCCCTCTCTGTTTTGCATATTTGGTAGCAGTTACTGGTAATATTATCATCCTCTGGGTCATTTGGGTAGATTCTTCACTCCATCAGCCCATGTATTATTTTCTTTCCATCCTGGCACTTACTGACCTGGGGATGTCCCTGTCCACAATTCCCACAATGCTTGCTGTGCTGTGGTTTGATGTTCAGGAAATCCAGGCAAGTGCCTGCTATGCTCAGCTTTTCTTCATCCACATGTTCACATTTCTGGAGTCCTCAGTGCTACTAGCGATGGCCTTTGACCGTTTTGTTGCTATTTGTCTCCCGCTGCACTATTCTACCATTCTCACTAATAGAGTCATTGGGAAAATTTGTTTGGCCTGTTTGCTCCGAAGTATGGGAGTTGTACTGCCCACACCCTTGCTCCTGAGACGTTACCACTACTGTCATGTCAATGCCCTCTCCCATGCCTTCTGCTTGCACCAAGATGTTCTAAAATTGTCCTGTTCCAATGCCAAGATCAACAGCATTTATGGGCTGTGTGTAGTTATTGTCACTCTAGGTATGGATTCGGTCTTCATACTTCTTTCCTATGCTCTGATCCTGAATTCTGTGCTTGGTATTGCCTCTCACGAAGAGCGGCTAAAAGCTCTCAACACGTGTGTATCCCATATCTTTGTGGTTCTCATCTTCTTTGTGCCAGTTATTGGGGTATCAATGGTGCATCGCTTTGGGAAACATTTGTCTCCCATAGTGCATGTCCTCATGGCTGACGTCTACCTGCTTCTCCCCCCAGTGCTTAACCCTGTTGTCTATAGTGTCAGGACTAAGCAGATTCGTCTAGGAATTCTCCGCAAGTTCCAATTGGAAAGGAGGTTTTAAGGAGATACTGTTCCATTTTCTCACTGGAAATTTTCCTGAAATAAAGTTTCTGCCATGGATCATGATGAGCCTGGAGAAGAACTACCCAAACCCTGCTTCAAGGGAAGACTTGCAGCTGTAGCCACTGGGAGAGCTTCTTCGGTCAGTTCTTTCAAGGATTATTTCACCTGGAAAAATTTTCCTTTTCAAAGTCATGATCCATCAAATGACTAAGGTTTAAAAGGCTGTGGAGGCCTCATACTTTCAGTCCAATGCAGAAAAATTTGATTGGTATATTGGAGTTGACAAACTCACTTCAATGTAGGACAAGACTATCATCAGAACTGAAGTGCAGTTCAAATTCTCCTTCTGCCCAATCTTACCTAACTCTGTTTTTCTTCCTGCATGTTTATTTTAAATATATTAAACATTTAAGGGCCAGGGATTCAGCTCAGTGGTTCTAGTGTCTGACTTGCAAGAGCAAGGACCTGGGTTTGATCCTGGTTACCACATACAACAATGCTGGATGTGATGGTTCATGCCTGTAATCCCAGCATTCCTCGAGAGTCAGAGGAAGGAGGATTGCTGTGAATATGAGGCTGAGCTCAGGGCCAGCCTGAATTACAAAGTGAGACCTTGTCTAAATAAATAAATAAATAAATAAATAAATAAATAACATTTAAATATACCTCTGCTATACATATAGTGTACACTAAAGTTTATTTCCCAATGTATTTCTTGGATATCACTGTGCAGAGAAATTCCCAGTAAGTCTATGACATAGAGGAAGACTGAGATAATATTCTTCAGGATGAACTGTTTATGACAGTTTCTCTGGGTTTCTTTCCTAGGCTTGTGTTTAGGCTACATAGGAATAATATTCCACCTTCTGTAGAAGTTCTGAACATCCTCTTTCATGAATGTGCCTTTAATTGCAGTGCTGTACTGCTCTGATGCTCTGAATAGTTTGAATCTATTTAGCTTTCATGATCATTTTATCCTGAGGAAGAGCCAGAATCCATGGGAAGATGAGAATACACTGTAATGTTATTATTTGACATAAACTGTCATCAATATTTAATCAATGAGAGGTAATAAAAAACTATCATGAATGATTAAATAAAAACATTCATTAAAATCATATTGTCCTCAATTCCCCTCAAAATATTTAAAATACTTGTACACACTTTTTCCATTGTTCTAGGCAATGCACCTTCTACTATAATAAATTTTATATTTGTGCATTTACCATACATTTCCATCACTGCTTACATATTTCCTCAATGCTTGATTTCTTTGATGTGCCAGTATTCTTTTTTCTTTTTCTTTTTTTGGTGTTAGCAGGGGTCAAACTCAGGACCTATGCTTGCCTCATTGAGCTATAAGCCCAGCCAACAGATTATATATAATGGACAATGCAGTTGTTTACATACAATGGGACTGCAATGCAAAGTTTCTCAAAAACATTATTTACAAGAATTGATGGTATTGTATTGCAGTCAGTAATTCAAATGAAATAAAATTGTAAGATTTAGGAAAAATAAATAACTCAAATATATTATTTATTATTGAGGAAAAAATACTATAATATCCAACCTTAGGGAAGCAGAAATTTGATACAGCAATAAAACTAGAATTTTGTAGCAATTTTGTAGAATTTGGTAGCTGTGGTAGCCATAAGAAACCATCATGTGGTCACTTTTCCTTGAGTCAAAATTTCACTGAAATTTTCTTGAATTGATTCTACATTGGGAGAATAGAAATAAGGATGTGAGAGAGGTCTGGTTGTGACATCTGTCACTCCATGGATTCTAGGTTGATTCAGATGATATGGCTGTCTAGCAGATGTCCCCTTCCTCCCTCTTTGCTCCGTATGCATGTTAGGCCAAAGAGAATGACCACACTCAATAGTAGAATATTGTTTCCTCAGTCAAGAGTACATGAGTAGCTAGAGCCTTCAAACAAGCTCTCAAAGAGAATAGAAATACAATGATGGGTCTGAGAGGTATATACATTGTGGATGAAAATATTTTTATTATTCAAATTATGAGTTAAGATTAAAAAAAAGAATAGGTCCCCCAAGACAATAAAAATAATGTAATTGAGATAAGTTTCTTAGCTGTAAATGAGGCTGAGAAGTAGAAAAAGAAGACAAGAAGAACATTTTATTTTAATCAAACCAGAGGAGATTTACCAAATATGTCCTATACTGTCATTTTTATAATCTGTACATCTGGTAAATGAATAGAGAAGATGTCCTTTACAATTTCATTCTTGGAGAATTTATTGTTTTGATATGCAGTCTTCTCACATCCTACCAAATCCTCCTTTTTTCCCCTTAGTATATCAGCTCTGTGCTGCTCAGAGGCAGTTCCGTTGGTTTTTGTAAGTATGAGTTGCTGCTGGATGAAGATAGTAGAACATTCACCCTTGTATCAAATAGCTGGTGAAAACTTTGGGTAGTGGGGATCAACTGTTTATATGCCTTAGGTTTTAATTTTTTAAATTGATATCATAAATTCCCCTTTTGAGTAGTAACATATATTTATTTACACTGTTCCCATTAGGTTAACAAGTTGAGTTCCATCAGTTCTGTCACATGACTGAAAATACATCTACATATATTTTCCTGGCATTTCATGGAAGTTGCTTCATCTCATTATTTAGAGCACAGATTATTCTTGCTCATCATTCTGACTCACTAATCCCATTAGCTTCTCCATCAGATGATCTTCAGGGTGTTTCTCAATTATTTTCCAATCTGGGAGTCTAAGTTGTCATGGCTACCTCCTGTCCCTGAGCAGAGGAATTATCTTGGACATCATCATTCCTCTCTAGGGTTATACTGACATTTAAGAGTAGTTAAAGGGGCTGGCATTTAAGAGTAGTTAAAGGACAGGAATTCAGTGATAATACAGAACAAAGCCATACAAAGTCTAGAATGTCAAAGGCAAAGATATCTAATTTGGTTCTAGAGTAACTGAAGAAGAGATGCTTTACTCAGGACATCTATGCTTCTTTGAAGAATACTCTGCTGTAGGATATACTGTGTATTTTATTCTTCCCTTATGCTTGTGTTCAGTGGCTTCTGTACATACAAGAAACTCCTAAACTTGACAGACTGGAAATCCTGCCAACCTACATTAGCCTGAATGTCTATATGTACCTGGGGTTCTCAGGTGTTTATGAGGTGAGAAAAAGGGAAATGGTATTAGTACATAAGAAGTTAAAAGAATCCAGAAAGTGAAAGGGAAGGTCAAGAGGTGGCATTGACCTTTAGGCATGGGAATCATGTGCTGGGATAGGTGAGAGGTATAGACTGCCATTGACCAAAAGGAGACAGACCACTATCCTCCAAAGCTGCTCAGAAGAGCTCTGTGTTGGGATAATATTGCAAACTTATTTTCAGCCATAGATAATATCTATACTGAGACTTTATGTGCTAAAGTGTTTATTCTTTCAAAGAATCATTTTCTAATATTAACTTAAAGATATGATGGTAAAGTTATTGAAATTGATAACACTGTTGATAATTTGGATGCCTTTTCTACATTACCTTCTCATGTATCATGCACACTGATAACAGTGTGAACACACACAGAAGACTAGACATGATGATTTTCAAGAAAAGCATCAGGATGTTCCAGGTCATTCCTGCCTTTGAACCACTGCTGTTCATGACTGATAAGCTTATGACCATGTCTATGTCAGTGTCTCAATTATCATTTTGCCTCCCAAGTTTTAGACATTATACAGAATGCTTAAATACTTGATGATGCACTTTTTAAAATGCTACATACATGGCAAAAATCCTGTTTTTTTCAGTGCTCAGAAAAGTGTAGTGATCCTTCCCAAGTGACTGAGGTATCCAATAACAATCATTGCTTGACTTGCGTGGATTGTAGAGAAGTAGCCACTGAGAGCAGAGGAAACTACCTAGATCCAAAAGCAATGTCAGATTATGAACATTCTGTCAGAGTTATCTAATGGGAAGACCTGACATGTCTTGGCAGGATGGACACTCCAAAGAATTTTAGAGGCCTTGGGGTGGATAACAAAAGGAAGAAAGTAATTGTGTGGGAGTATCAAAGAGATGACAGAGACCAGACAAAATTATAACATAAATGTCTAGAAATAAGGGTGTGCAAAGAACAGTATCTCGTAATATGTCATGATTAATAAAAGAAATAAATGATTGGGCATGCAAAAATAATATATAAATCAATTATTTTGTCTCTATATTATATCTGATGGCTCATTACAAGAAATATACCAGGATGTAAAATTCCAATATGTGTATAGGGTTTTATGGTATTATTTATTTTGTTATTAGTTTTCTCAGAGGAAAATACAAGGCCTCATTGCACTGATGGAGAAGGAAATTTTGAGGAATGGCCCAAAAGAATTTTGGTACACTTTGATGTAGAATAGGCTATATGAAACTTGTATTGATATTTACTGCCCAAGGGACCTGAAATTTGATGTCCCTCATATTGATAAGTGATTGTAGGGCTGCTGTTTTAATGTCCATGTTCTCCTTCCTACAGTGATGTTTGCCTTTTATGTTCCCTTTGGCATATCTGGCTCACTGCATACTTGTGCCTGTACATACAACTTTGCATTGTATTCTTTTCTATATTTTAATTTTCTTTTATGTATGAAATATTTCCCTTCTTCTTGCTCTGTGAAGTACAATTACAAATTCTCTGAGTAGGCACATTTTCTTCTTTCACAGCTCTTTATTTGGATAATATTTCATGATATCCTGAACACATACACTTCCAACTAAATGCAACCTGATTGGATTGATCTTGTACACTAGTTTCCCCAAATTTCTATGTATGTCTTCTTTCTCCTTGTTTTAATAAAAGTCATGAAATTTTACAAAGTAAGTGAATTTATTCCAGAATTTTTTCTCCTCACACTTAACGACCCATACTGTTTGTGATGTTCTTCTTTTTGTATATAACTTTCATACTCAGATATTCATCATAATATTTACTGCTAAATATCAGGAGCATGTTATTTTAAAAATAATCATTCTAAACTTCCTAAAAAGTTTCCCTGTTTTATCTATGAAAAACTCTAACCCATTTTTTAATATCAATCCTAGCTTCATAATAATTCGTATATCTGGCCAAACTGACTTTAAACTGTGGTTAGTATATTAGGTTCTCTAATTAAGTCAAAATACTTTATATTTACACACAATTTACTTCAGAAAATCCAGTCCATTTTTCTGTTTAACTTAGCTCCCACAACACATAAAGAGTTACTTATTACATTTAGCTTTGTTCAGTTATATTTGCTTACTTTTGTAGTACAATAACCACACTTAACCCCAGTTCTGCTTTCCACTGTTTTGATAATTTGTCATTAACTTTGATCTAAAAATATTAAGTTGCAAACACCAGAAATAATCAAGTCATAATTTTGACAACACATTATTATTATTATTCAATTTTATTATTAGTTTTATTGACTACTATGTAGCTCGGGCTGGAGATGTAGCTCAGTGACACAGCACCTACCTGGAAAGTTCAAGGTTCTGAGTTTGATCCCTGGTGAGGACAGGGACTATTAATTTGCTTAATTTTTTGAATTAAACTTAACTACTGGTTCTGTGTATGTAGGAAAAAGTTGCTATAGTTTCAGACATCCACTAAGGGTTGTGGACTATATCCCTTGAGTGTAAGAGGAAACTGTGATGCTCTCAAATCACTTTTTCATTTCCATGGGTATCAATCAGTACCAGTTATACATCACAGTCCTTTGATTCCATCTAACTTGTATTGATTATTTGAAACTTGCCTCAAGTCACTGTCCATAAAGTGTCCTTAGTTTCCCTACATGTGCTTAGTTCCTCTTTATTTTATATCCTTTCTTTTTATATCACCTTTAAAGTAACACTTAATTTCAGCTCTCTTTGCTCTAGTTGGTAAGGATTTGAAGGTTTTTTTTTTTAATCTTTATTGGTACATTAAATATACACATCATGATTGCACTCCAGAATGGGAATTTGTACCAGTATAAGACACAACTTAATTCTCATTTTTTTCCCATAGCCCTACCCACCCTACCACCCCCCCCATATACATAAAATTTGTTTCCTTACTTTTTTGTTACAATCTCAACATTGTCCCCTTTCACCTTATTTTACATTGAGCATTTTCTATTTCACAATATATAACATACAATGCTAGGACTCATTTACAT
>PVIR01029396.1:0-21152 GCA_004026965.1 Petromus typicus | reverse complement strand
AAATAAATAATAAAAAACAAATAAACTCTGGGCAAGGGATAAACTCAGTAGCAGAGCATTGTTTCAGGTGTGCAAAGCCCTGGGCTCAATCTTCAGAACTCAAAAAAAATTTTTGTAACTTAAAAACTTAACAGTAGTTAATCACCAAATGTCTAAGGTGTTTGTTGCCTAGATTCTGTGCCTATCCCTACGCTGTTGAGAAAGAAATCATCCAAGTTCCAAGATTAAAATGACATATGACAAATGATAAGGTCATCCTACACAGATTCCTGAGATATTTTTAATCCTATCAAGTAATTTTTATAGCAAAGACTACTGGGAAAAAAACCCACTTGCACAAAAGCTTTCATAATCACAAAGTATATCGTAAGGTGATCAACAAGCACAACTTTCCCCCAGGTCAAACCAAATTCAGATGTGACCACAAGTTTCAAACATGGATTGTTACTCTAACTGTAAACATGGTTACTATTCACAAGCCACCTTCACCATATAAACCTGACCAGGGCTCTTTTGTTAAGATGTTTTATATAGATGTTTATGAGAAAACGTGTTTACCCTTTTTTTTTTTTTGTCTAATTCAAAACAAGAATTATGTTAAGTGTCAGATGCTAGTACTAATTTGGAAATAAAGTTCATGAAAAAAATACTCAGGTTTGAATAAGTTAGTATGCATAACAGCTGAACACTAAATCACTTTTCTGAACAAAAATATTTGTGTGCTTTTTACCATATTGTCCACCAGAGGGAGCACCTCATCTAATTAAGACCTTACAGGGAGTTTCTCAGCTACAAATGGGAAAAATCATTCTTAAAAAAATCTGCAAAAAACTTTAGATATAGTGTACATATAGCTACATGTAAGTCAAATTATAAAATTGAAAGATAATTACTTAGATAAGTGCGGGGTTTTTTTCATTTTCTTTATCTTTATTGGTACATTAAATATACACATCATGATTGCACTCCATAATGGGGATTTGTACCAGTAAAAGACACAACTTAATTCTCATTTTTTCCCATAGCCCTACCCACCCTACCACCCCCCCATATACATAAAATTTGTTTCCTTACTTTTTGTTACAATCTCAACATTTTCCCCCCTCACCCTACTTTACATTGAGCATTTTCTATTTCACAATATATAACATACAATGCTAGGACTCATTTACATCTTTATTTTCTCATACCAGAGAAAAGATGCGATATGTACCTATCTGTGCCCTATTCATTTCACTTATGAGGATATCCTCAAGGTATGTCCATTTAAGTAGAAATGATTCAAACTTCTCATTTTTATGGCAGAGTAATACTCCATTGTGTAGAAGAACCACAGCTTTTTTATCCAGTCTCCAGTTGATGGACATTTGGGTTGTTTCCAAGATGTAGCAATCACAAATTGGGCTGCTATAAACATGGGTGCACATATGTCACTGTGATATGAGTCTTTTAATTCTCGTGTGTATATACCTAGCAGGGCAATGGCCGGGTCAAATGGGACCGCCAATCCTAGCTTTTTGAGGATTCTCCAAACTAATCTCCACAGGGGTTGTACGAGTCTACAGTCCCACCAACAGTGGAGAAGGGTTCCTTCTTCTCTGCAGCCTCGCCAACATTTGTCGTTGGCTGATTCTGAAATGGCAGCCATTCTATGTGGAGTGAGATGAAATCTCAATATTGTTTTCATCTACATCTCTCGAATGACTAATGATGTTGAGCATTTCTTCATATGCTTCTGAGCTGCTCTTACTTCTTCCTCTGAAAAATATCTGTTCATTTCAGATGCCCATTTTTGAATTGGGTCATTAAATTTGGGTGGGCTGATTTTTTTGAGCTCTTTATATATTCTAGATAGTAGCCCTTTATCTTGAGGAGATAAGTGCGTTTTTAAGCACTTCTTTAAATGTACTTAAAAAATAAGTTCATCTCGGAATAATGTACAAGTTATGCAGGTATCTTGAAATTGTATGTAGAGGATATACATTTTGATTCAGTAACTTAAGGTACAGTACAAAACGGCACTGTTAATCCCAGCTGACTCTGATGCCACTGACCCACAAATCATACACTTGGAGCAGCAAGAACAGAATCACAATGCAAACTGAATTTCCAACTTCACATGTCTAACATTTAGATAGTTAGGGAACTGACTGGTAAAGACTGAGAGTCAAAGTCTGGGGTGCAAACAGCTGGGCAGATGTCCTTACAACTTTGTGCCCTGAAGCCTTAAATTGTGTTGCAGTGCCTTTGCCAGTAGACACACTCTTTCGAGCCAAGTCTTACTCTGCCTACAAAGATCACAACTCCTGATGCTCTCAGAAACTACCCTCACACTTCTCATTGTTCCTAGATCTATAACCTCAATCCCAAAAGACCCCTAAGATTAAAACAAGAAGTGATATGTGAATAATGAAGGAGGTACATGACACAACGATAAAACACCAAGAAGGAGCCAACTTATGTCAACAAAAGCTAGGGTAACACAATGTATTGAAATACACATGAGCCTGAGCAAAAAATATTGGCTCAAAAACTTGGAATAGTTCTAACAGTTTGGTTGACGCTGAGTCCAAAGGCAATCTACAATAAATGATGCTGAAAATGTCAAAGCCTTGGCACACTGAGGAAGAAGGCATCTAAATTTTCCAGAAATCAGAATGCTGGGGAGGATTTAATAAGTGATGTCTGCTTACACAATGCATAACCTCATTCCTGAGGGCATCCAAAAAACATACATTCACAAATGTATAAGAAATACGTTCATGAGAGAGTCCTGGTCTTCTTGATGAGCTCCATCATGGCCATTCTACAGACCAGGAATAAAAATGAAAATACTGCCACTGAATTGGGAGTGTCTCATGATGGCAAGGACCAAGTAGTAGCACTAATCACCAAAGGCAAGATTGGAGGCAGATACATAATGGCAGCCAAAACAGTAATCAAAAAGAACTGAACTGTAGAAGTCTTTGATGCCTACTACTAGTCTCAGCTACATGTAAGTTCAAGGCCAGCCTGAAGTAAAGAGCAAGACTCTTGACTTATATAAAGAAAGAGAACTGTAACCCCTCTACCAATTCCCCAATTACAACCATTAAACAGACCCAGGGCCTCTTGAATGAAAGGAATGAAGGTTCCCTGAAGGAGAGTTGTACCACACAAATATGAATACTATAAATATTCCTTTTGAGCCAGGGATTCAGCTCCAGAGATTCTGGCACTGCTCTTGCAAACTCAAGGTCACAAGTTTGATCTCCGGTACCAAAAAAAACATGCCTATGCACTGGAGAAGAGGATGTAACCAGGCTTTTAGATTACTAAACATAAGCCATGAACTAAATAATTCCTAAAGATTCAAAGTAACGGGCCGGGGATATAGCTCAGTGGTTCCGGCGCCTGTCTTGCAAGTGCAAGGAACCCAGGTTCGATCCCCGGTAACCACATAACAATACTGGGCGTGGAGACTCACCCTAGCAGCAATCAGTACCACATACTACAGTGCTGGGTGTGGTGGATCACGCCTGTAATTCCAGCACTGGGGAGGCAGAGGCAGGAGGATTGCTGTGATGTGAGTTGGAGGCTGAGCTCAGGGCCAGCCTGAACCAAAACCATTTTGTTCTACCTTTCAGTAATGGCCTTAACAAAGATCAGGAGGCCTAGGGATTGCACCAGATTCATCTCATAGGATTTAGTAGGTTCCCAAATGCACCCTACACTTACATTCTTTAGTTCCTGGATGGGTAACAGGAAAAAATATCCTCAAAAGCTGTCAGAATCCCCTCACTCATTCTCTCACTCATAGTAATGGCTATTATGGTATAAAAGTCCAAGCAGAAGCCACGAAGACTGCTTTTACCTCTCTAAATTGTAAACCAAAAGTAATATGGAATTTCTGAAGGAATTAACACCACTGATAATGACCTCAGAATTGCAGAGGTAATAATCATCATTTTATTTGCCATTTGTCTATAACAGATGGGTGGATCTCAAGAATAATTATAGTGCATTATAGAATACCAAAATTACAGACCACTGAAGGAAGCCTGAGACAGCTAGAAGAATGAAAGATGGGTAAAGGGGTTTATATACTCTTCCAAAGAAAGGATTGGTGTGTTTCTAATTGTTCAAAGAATATGTGGAAGAATAATTTTGCTACTGTCTTTAGGTATAGTTAAAAGTGGTTAAATTGGACATAGTAGCACACTCCTGTAATCTCAGCACTCAGAAGGCTGAGGCAGGAAAATGGCCTGAGCTCAAGGCCAGCCTAAGATACTTAGAGAGCTCAAGGTCAGCCAGAACTACACATAATGAGACTTCGTTTTCAAAACAAAAGTGGTCAAATGAGATGTGAGATGTATATAGTTGACAAGGGATAAACTGTGGTAGCTTCTGTATATGTCAACATGACAAGTTGGAAATATAATTCCCAGAACCCTCCCTAGGATTCCAGATCAGGGGTGGCCACAAAAAGAATAAATAAAGTGTGAACTAGGAAGACAGACTGTATACTGAAGGTACTGGATGCGAAACAAACTGTTTTGGTTTGTACTAACAGCTCACCTTCTTGGGCACAGTGTTATAACCAGGCCCTTTGTTCCTCTACTCCCACCAGATCATTTCCTTAATTTTCTCCAGGTTGTAGGGTGCAGAACATACACAGTTGTGAGGCAAAAAGCATTAAAAATGTCTACAGGTTATTAATGTCATGGAGAAAGGTAGTAGTGAAAGACACAGGCTTCCACTGGCCTCTGCAAGCTCCAATTGAATTCCAGTTTGTCCATGCTCTTTCAGAACTGACACCCAGCCACGCCGGCCTTAATGATGTACAGGCCTCACCAATGCAGAAGCATCTACCAAGGCCCATGGGATACAAGGCCTGATCCCCAAAACCTTCATCCTTCATCACTCTGAGGATGATTCTGATTCCTTGATCCAGCCTGAACTGATATATCCTTTTCTGGGACAGCACTAGCCCAGTCACCCACAGATTCCCCCTAGATGTCTGTGGAATGAGAAGCAATATAAATGTGAGAAGGGCTGACATTTCTGTATCTTTTAGCTTATGTTATGGGTGCATGTTAATGTTCTACATGTTCAAAAAGTTAAAAGGAATGGAGAGGAAACATAAAACTGAAAGCAAAATGAAACAAATGAACTCAATTGCATTTCACTAATACCTACACTGAAGGGAAAAAAGAATGTAAATAAGCATGGCATTTAACTATGTAACCTCAGTCCTGGGTAGAGTAGAGGGAAGGACACTGCAAGCAAATTCTCAACTGTTTTGAATGAGTTGGTTTTGCAGTGATATGGCCAAGTTGTAGATGATACAGAGATGAACAAACTAGTATGTAAGTTGGGGTATTGAGAGTCACAGTTCTCCATGAGGAAGAGAGAACACATAATACTGGAGTGAGGAAAGCAGGTAACACTGAAGTGACACTTGCAAGCAGAAGTTCTAATGTGAACTCACAATTTCTAAGATCTGTGCATGTATGGATATTTACACATTCATACATGTGAACAGCTTCATACTTCCTTTGTCTGCTTAAAGGGTCAACTGGCTTATATAACTTCCTACCCAAACTCCATTAGCCAACACTGGGTCAGTGGGCTCCAGTACAACAACGCTACAGGGAGGCCAGGTAGCCCCTTATGTAGCCAGAGTAAGCAGAATGAACAAATTTTAATGAACACTTGAGTCCTCTCAATAATACCAAGTTGAATACACAGATCTGAGCAAGGTCAGACCCAGGAGAACTGCAAAGACTATCAATAGGAACTCTACTTTCCTCAAATGCTGAAGCCAAAGGTTACCCAAAGAACTAGTGCACCCTGCCTGGTTCATTCTTGGTATAATCAGCAAGAAATTCCCCCCAAACAGTGGGCAAACATTTCAAATTCATCTTCATACTAATCACCACACAGCCTTTTACATTATTCAAAATAAAAAGTCTTTCAAATGACTAAGTTTATTTAGGGATTAGGAAAAAAATGACAATCAAGTCATGTCATTCACATACTGGTACAAACTGTAATGTTGAATGTATTCATGATACATATTTAAAATATACCTATTTTACAATTTTAAAAAAGACTAAGTTTACTTAAATCTCTAATAACAGAAAAATAATACATGCTGGTTTGAGGAATATGAAAGGTACAAAAGGATATCTTCCCACCCCTCCAAAAACCACCATTCCAAACCTTTTGAAAATATACAAGTACATATCAAAATACAGAAAGATTCATTTACTCATTCAGGTGCTAGGCACATTACCCATGGACACGTCAACTGAGTTACATTCTCAACTCCCAAAGATTTTATTTAAAATACATGCATTGCTCAACAAATTTACTGATCAACAAGATGTCACTCACATCTGTACAAGCAGAACGACCTTAATATGTAAACACTGTTCCACAATATGGCTACACCATAATAGAACCAGTCTTTGATTAAGGGACATTAAAATTCTTTCTCCTTTCTTCCTCCTCCCTTACCAAATACTATACTAACATCATTTCACATCCATAAGTATTTTAATTTCTCTCTATGTCCCAAAAGAAAAGGTTAGGGTAAGATAGACTTCATTTTGATAAGTAACACCAAAGTGCACTGCAAAGGAACAATACAAATTTACTCTCCTGCCACTTCTGTAATCCCAACACTCAGGAGCCTGAGGCAGGAGAACTGCCCCAAGTTTAAGTCCAGTGTGGACAGACAACACAGTTAGTTTAAGATCATCCTGAACCATAAAACAAGAACTTGTCTCAAAAAAATTCTTTTTATGCATGCTCTTCAGTTCATAATTATTCTTCTAGGGAAGATAATTCTCTAAGGTTGTGGTGAGAATTAAATGAAACAGCACAAAGGGTAAAGCACTTAAAATCATGTCTGGCACTACTCAGGAAGTGACAATAAAACTATTTAATTATATAATAGTACCAAATAAGAAAGTAAGTGGCTCTCCTACTTTCGCCTTGATAATCAGGATCAGACTGTACTGTTTGGCCCTATCAGATTTGGCAGAATATCTCTCCCTTGACTACTAAAAAGATAAATCATACAGGAGTTAAAGCAGAGAAGCAGCTGCAATCCCAGCACTCAGGAAACTAATGAAGGAAGAATCTCATGAGTTTGAGGCCAGCCTGGGATACACAGGGACTCCAAGCACAGCCTCAACTACACAGTAAGATCTTGTCTGAAAAAAAAATCAAGGGAAGTAAACACTGAGTGACTCACCCTGAGAAGCACCAACTCCACCCCTTGATTCCTGGTCCCATGTATGTTGGCAGACCATAAGAAAACCAGATTCAAATATTGTTCTTTGGTTCATAATATGTACTAAAAAATAAACCTCAACTTCTTCAAGTAATACAAATGGCCTAGGCACAATGGCACATATCTGTAAACCTAGCTCTCTGGCAGGCTGAGGCAGGAGGATCACAAGCCCAAGCCCAGTCTGGATGACTTAAATGACTTACTGAGACCCTGTCTCAAAATATAAAAAGGACTGAGGATGTAGGTCAGGGTGAATGTCCTGGGTTGAACATACTTTTTTTTTTTTTTTTCCCAGTACAAGGGGGAAAAAAAAGACTAAAGGCAAGTTCATTGTTCCATAACAGTAGTTCTGAGTATAATCCAGGAAGTCCTACAGACCCTGAGGCCTTTAAAGGGTCCACAAGGTCAAAACAATTTTTATAATATGAAGACCTTCTGCCTTTGGGGGGTGTTCCTTTGTGCAGATTCAGTAATTGTTAAACATACCTTTCTATTGTCAAGATAGTGGTATAGCATATTCCAAGCAAAACATAGCAAAGGAAATCCACACCTTAACATAGTTTAGTGAAATGTTAACATCCAAGTATAGAGAAACAAAACTCTTAACAGTAATACAAAAAAAAAACACATTTTCTCCACAAAGAAATGACAAAATCAGATTTGCTCTCGGAACAAAACACAGATGTTCAGGTGTGACATAAACATTCAGGTACATCCTAAAATGTGCTAAATAAATCTATATTGTTTTCTAAATCTCAGGAACTATGCAACCCAGTTATTTTTCTTAAAGACGTTATATGATGTTTTCCATAACACTGAAATACATGAACTGAGTAAACGCTAAATCAATTGAAGAAATCTTACATTAACAAAAGTACAATGAAAAAGCCAAACATTTAGGAAATAGAATTATGCAGCTTTAATACATATAAATTGTTTGGAAAAAAGTACTAATACATCTCTACTACATACTTCTGTAAAAAAAAAAATACAATGAAATAAATATAAGTGGTTAACAAATGTGGAAAATACTCAATTTTACTAAAAAAACAATGAAAATTTAAACAAAAAAAGGATACTGTTTTATATACAATTCACAAAGACTTGAAATCTGACATTATGAGTAGTATGAATAGCAAGAAACAGATACCTTAATATTTTGTTGACAGGAGTGAAACAGAAAAATTGAACAGGTCTATAAAGTATTGTCTGAGTAGTTTGGCTTGGTTGGGGAGAGCTGTTTATTTTTATTTGTTTGTTTGGCTTTCTGAGACAGGGTGTTGCTTCTTAGTACAGGCTGGCTTTGAACTCCTGCCAATCTTTCTGCCTCACCTTCCAGAGTGCTGGGATAACGGAAAGTGCTGCTATATCCCGCAGGAAAATTTTTAAGACCTACAAGTCTAACTAGAGTATTTTTCTACCTGTCTGCTTGATATATAAAACACAAAACTGGAAATGTTTTTCACCTCCAGGGTTACAAGTATAATGTTTGGCAATATTGTAATTCTTTTTTTTTAATTGAAATCTTTATTGGTACATTATATATACATATCATGACTGCACTCCACAATGGGAATTTATACCAGTATAAGACACAACTTAATTCTCATTTTGTCCCATACCCCTACCCACCCTACCACCCCCACCCCCTATATACATGAACTTTGTCTCCTTTCTTTGTTATAATCTCATTGTCTTTCCCTCTTCACCCCATTTCACTATATTTTCTATTTTACATTATATAACATACATTCTAGAACTCATTTACATCTTCATTTTCACATACCAAAGAAAAGATACGATATTTACACATCTGTGACCTATTCATTTCACTTATGAGGATGTCCTCAAGGTATTTCCATTTAAGTATAAATGATTCAAACGTATCATTTTTATGGCAGAGTAATACTCCATTCTGTAGAAGAACCAGGACTTTTTTATCCAGTTTCTAATTGATGGGTGTTTCCAAGATTTAACAACCACAAACTGAGCTGCTATAAACATGGGTGTACATGACACTGTGATATGAATCTTTTAATTCTTTTGTATGTATACCTAAACATTTTAATTCTTTTTATTATTTATGTGTAGGACATGAAGTTTTATATTCATTTTAAGGAGTAGGTACGTATATATAATACAGCTGAATTCTTTTTTAATCCCCTTCCCATTCCCATGCACCTTTCCCCCTCTACCATTTTGTCACTTGGAATAGGGCAGTGGCCCAAGAGAACAAGGGTAAGGGGTTAGGAGGAAGAAAAAGGGAAATAAGTAGAACAAAGATGAGCCATACATAGGAACCTAATAATCCTGGTGAATGTAAATATTATATGCCACAACATAAGCCCCTCCTATCCAACTTTCATCATTTTCTTTGTTTATATTTATTCAAATTAGAGATGACATACCATTCATTATTTAAACTTGCATGTCTGGTTTATTATATTCAACATTATATTTTCCAAGTGCAGCCATTTTCCTACAAATATTTCAAATTTGTCATTCTTTAGAGCCAAGTTGCATTGTATGTCAACACCACATTTTCTTTCTTTTTTTTAGGTTTTTTGAAACAAGGTCTCCACCTTGTAGTTCAGGATGGCCCTGATCTCAGCCTCTCAGCCTCAAACATCACAGCAATCCTTCTGCCTTAGCTTTCGAGTGCTGGGATTACAGGCGTGAGCCACCACGCCCAGCACTGTGATATGTGGTACTGATTGCTGCTGGGTGTGAGTCTCCACGCCCAGTATTGTATGTGGTTATGGAGGTTCGAACACGGTCCTTGAGCTTCCAAGACAGGCGCCAGAACCGTGAGCTAAATCCCCCGCCCAACACCACATTTTCTTTATTGATCATCTGTTGATGGGTATACAGTTGCTTTCCAGAAAGATCTTTTATTCTTATTCTCTAAGAAGTACTCAGTAGTTTTCCAGAGACTAACATGATTCTATAGTCCACTGGATATACAAACAATTAGAAGAATCCAAGCATCTTCTATCAAGCTACACATTACATTTGTAAAAAAGTAAAACAATATAACTTTTCTCATTAAATTCTATTTTGTTTTTAAAAATATACTTATTTTTCATTTAAAACTTGGTTATATAGTGTATACTTTAAGGATTTCAAAACTTTTAAGTTTTATTTTATGCTATAAATACCTAGAGACCACAAACAGAACCTCTTTGGCCTCCTTAATAACTTTTAAAATCCTTTATACCAAGTCCATTTCCATAATATTTAAGAAGTGTGAAGGGGTTGTCTCAGATGACAGTGCATGTCAAAAAGTAGTCAAAACCATAAACCTGTTGCTTCAGTTATTTCTGTGATGGTCAGAGGCAACCTAGCAAGGAACACCACAGCTCTACAGTAAATGTGAGACAGCAATACTAGCAAAGAAAACAAATTCAAGTGTAGGAAAAAATGGGTATTCTAAGAGAATGAAGCGTCAATCTCTCAATGACAAAGGATGCAAAACTAAAACTGGACAGCCGATGACTAGCTGGTCACAAAGGTGTGTCACCAGTTGGGGGACCCAGGATCAGTTACTGATGGTAGCAAACCATCAGCTCCCTGTACCAGCAGAAGTCACAACGGCTCAGTGAGGATGAGTGTGTACTGCTGAGTTCCAAGCACCATCCTCTATCCTGGTCTCACATTCCTTCTGTTCTTGAGCCCTGGGAACAAGCACCAGGCTCTGCTGAAAGGAGAACTTACTGCTATCCCCAGAGTGGGTCATCCTGTCCTCTTCTGTCATATTCACAGGGACCAAATGTTTCAGGCTCAGGGCTCAGGCACACAGCCCTTCCCAAGCCTCCTTGCAGAAGAAAAGGAAGAAGCAAAAGAAACAGGAATTACAGCTCCCACTTAAAAGAAAAATGGAAGTCATATCCATAATGTCTTTTTCCATTCCATCTTATTATCAGTTCTTCCACATCATTCCAAGGACTTTACCCTCAGATGAAGGCCCTACCCAGCCACCTAGAAATCCTGATTTCAGGCCATCTTTCAAATGTTCCCCTGTACAACTACTTCACTAGTACTTTGAAGTTCAGGTCCCCTTCCTTAGGAAAGGTCTGGAAGACTGCAGCAGCTCCCTTGATCTGGTGGCAGCATAAGCCATAAAATCAATCATTGACCCCATTTGAACTTATGGTCAATCTTTCCTTGGCTCCATCTACTCTACCTTGGGTTAGAAAGCCAAAGAGAAAATCCTGGCTTTGTTAAACCACTCATTCCTAAACCTACCATCCTTGCTAACTTCCTTCAGAAAATTCATCTAACACTTCACCCTCTCTAATACTGGTCATTTCAATAATCTTTTTTTTTCCTCCTGCCCTTAGCCACTGCCATTCCCTAAGCTTTGCCAATACAAATATAGATAGTACTTCCAGGCACAAACACGTCCAGTCAACCTGTTCTCTGTCACTGCACCTTTTCTTGGACCACTAATCCAATGATTCCATCACCCTTCATTGCCCATAACCCTGCTCATGAGCTCACTCCCTAGTTTAGAACCCAAGGTCCATGACTACACCGTTCCTTACCTAGAGCTCCAAATTCTTTTCCCTTCTCCCCATCCATCACACCAGCCTGCTAACCATAGGTCAAACCAATTTTCACAATAAGCAAGTGGCCTGAGAGAGAGGGAGAAAGACAGAGAGAAAAAGATAGAGAAAAGGGGAAGGGGAAAGGAGAGAGAGAAATGTGCTAGGCATTTCCATTTTTAAATAAGTAAAATTTTGAAGAGGACCCTCTGTGGTTCAAAACAGTCCCACATTTCACCAGGCAATGTACTCTTCTCTCTCAGATTATTTCAAGTCTTCTCCTTTCTAAGACTGAGTCACTTGGCAACCACTTCCCTAATTACCCCAAACTTTTCATTCACCACCATTATTGTGTTCTCCATTACCTCTTCTTACCCTAAAATAGAAAGCTGTCTCCTCCTCCTCCCCAGGTTCCATCCTCAGCGAAAACAGATTCACCTTACTAAACTGAATGCTCCTATATTCCCCTTCATTGCCTGTTCATATTCACATATATAGCAACTCAAACACAGCTGTTTTACTTTCTAAAACTGATCTAATCTATCTTTTTTTTTTTTTTAGGAGGGTGTACATTTTTTGAGACAAGGTCTCACTATATAGTTCAGGCTGGTTTTCAACTCACCATGCAGCCCAGGCTGGCTGCAAACTCACATCGATCTCCAACCTGAGCCTCCCAAATGCTGGGATTACAAGCATGCAGCTTGTATAATATCCAGCCTAATCTACTTTCTGGACATGGTGCTGCATTTTCTATAATCTAATACTATTCATGACTATTTACTTTATTAAACATCCAGGAAACTTAAGACCTGTCAAACAGTATCTCAAGGTTTCCAGTTAATATTCTGATTTTAACTCCTTACCAAGACTAATTTTTTTTGGGGGGGGGGGTGTTGTTTTGTTTCATTTTTTTCAGTTTTTTGAGATAGGGGTCTCGCTTTGTAGTTCAGGCTATCCCTGAACTCACTACATATCCCAGGCTGGCCTCAAACTCACAGCCATCCTCCTGCCTCTGCCTCCTAATGCTGGGATTACAGGCCTCCCATATGCTGAGATTACAGGCATGAGCCACCACACCTGGCATTGTGGTATGTGGTACCAGGAATTAAACTCAGGACCTTGCACTTGGCAGGCAGACGCTGGAACCACTGAGCTAAATTCCCAGCCCCAGGATCAGTTCTAATGGTTGCTTTTGGAAATATTTTTCACCTGGGTTTTATGAGACATCCCCAAAATAAAAGTGGCAAGAAGACCTTAGGTGTGTAGTTTCTCTCTGGATCCTCACTGGTGTCTGCAGCAAGGAGGTGACTAGGTCCCTTGGCTGGTCGGCGCCATCTCATCTTTCAGGTTGTCATGCTGGCTCCCACCCCTGGCGGCCACAGTCTGACTTTGAATCTGTATTCACATGGCCCTTCATCATAACACTTGCTGTTTCCCCAGCCCTTGAAGCGCCTCCATCTCCTTCAGAGTAACTGATAGCATTTCAAAATCCCCTGCCTTCACAGGCCCCTACCTCCCACTTCCCTCTGCCCTGCTGTGCTGCTGCCCCCACTGCTAGCACAGCACTGAGATGCACAGCTTGCTGTTTCCTCTCAAGACTCCAAATGATGAGAGGAGACAGAGGCCCTGTGCTGCCGACTGTCTACTCATGGTATTCAGCACCCCCTAAAATCCTAGAACTTTGGCCAGGGAAAAAAATTCAGAACATATAACTCAAAATCTCTTCTCCCTGACTCTGTCCCCCTTCTTCCCATAATTTACTAGAGGTGGAAGGGATGACTTTCCCCTTCCAAGTCATCTTTTTCCTCCTGGGAGGTACAATGCCTTGACCTTTAGTGCTCAATGACACCCACTGCATTCAGGAGAAACTAACATTAGAGCTTTCTGGTCTAATGTTAGAGGCTGCAGACAACTTTTGATTTTGGAAAATCAAAGACAAACATACTTTAAGTGAATTAAAATTCCCACAAATTGAAGAAATAAGCATCTGCTGTATGTTCTGTATACTAGAAATATGAAGTTAGACTTAGGGCACTGTCTCTAGGAGTAAAAAGAACACAAGTACATAAAATTACAGGGAACTTTTTACATGCAACACTTATCAAAACAAATACAACTCATTCATCAAGAGTATATTCACCAAATTTAAAAAGTATGTACAAGAGCAGAAGGACAACATAAGGGCTGGGCATGTAGCTCAATTGTTCCAGAGCCTGCCTTGCAGTGTAAGGTCCCAAGTTTGATCCCAGTACAAAAAAAACACAATATAAATGACTTCAGGTCACAATTTCATTGTCATTTAATCTTTCTCTGACTTACATACTTCATTTTTTTTTTTCTACTCACAACACGAAAAGCCAAAAATTATGCCTTAATGAGAAGAAAAAAACAAGAAGAGGGGTCTGGGGATTTACCTCAGTGGTTCCAGCATCTGCCTTGCAAGTGCAAGGACCCAGGTTCGATCCCAGTGACCACATGCAACAATGAATGCAGGGAGACTCACGTCAACCAGCAATCAGAACCACATACCACAGTGTCAAGTATGGTGGCTCACACCTGTAATGCCAGCACTTGCGAGGCAGAGGCAGGAGGATTGCTGTGAGTTCAAGGCTGAGCTCAGGGCCAGCCTGAACTACAAAAAGCAGCGAGACCTTATTTAAAAAAAAACAAAAAACAAAAAACAAGAAAAGTCCAGAATCAGGTTCAAGTTTCTCCATTAAAAAAATAAATACATGGAACTAAAGCACTAATTAAAATAGCCTACGACAAGAGAAAGCAAGTAGAACCTCATAAAGCACAAGCCTGTAATCTCAGCACTCGGGAAATTGAAGCAGGAGGATTCCTGCATGTTCAAGGCCATATTTATGGAGAGCAGGCCCTATTTCCTACCTCAAAGCCAAAAAGGCCAGATATTCACCTTTTCAGCTTCCCTTGCAGCTGCACACAGGCACTGGCCTAAATTCAACCAATGCAGAACAACCACTGAGGACTCTGAATCAGAAGCTAATTATCACAAGGAAGAATAGTAGAAAGAACAACTCTCCAGAAACCATCAGTTTCCCATGAAAGGCGGAAGCAAAGTCCGGTGTCTATGGTGCTAAGTGGTACATGCTAAAGAATCCATTATTACCAAGAAACAGAAAAGATACTGTACTCCCCAAACCCCAGACCCAACTACTCTTGCAGTGCTTTTCTTGCAGTACTGTCTTGGTTCCTGTGCATTTCCAGAGCCAAGTTTTCTCCACATCTTCAAGCAACTGTTGTTTGCTTAAATCACCACTGTTCTTCCAAAAAGAGCAGTAGAGAGCAATAATGAAAGAATGTGGTAAGGAAGAGGCATTCCCAACCACAAAGGGTTTGTGTACATTATTCTGGGAAACACAATTCAAGGTATCATATGACTCAAGCTCACATCTGATAATTCAATTATTTCTAATAATCTGTCACTTTTCATTCATTTTAAAAAGTTCCTGTTTCAAGTACCACATAACACGGTAATCTAATTCTATCTACATGATGATCTACATCTTCTCTGTCAACTAATATCATGGACTTAAGAAATAGTAAATTCGGGTCCGGGGATATAGCTTAGTGGTTCCGGCACCTGTATTGCAAGCACAAGGGCCCAGGTTCGATCCCCAGAAACCACATAACTATACTGGGTGTGGAGACTCACCCCAGCAGCAATCAGTACCACATACCACAGTGCCGGGCGTGGTGGCTCATGCCTGTAATCCCAGCACTTGGGAGGCAGAGGCA
This sequence comes from Petromus typicus, assembly GCA_004026965.1. Lineage (NCBI taxonomy): Eukaryota > Metazoa > Chordata > Mammalia > Rodentia > Petromuridae > Petromus > Petromus typicus. Next base: position 5,567 of record PVIR01029396.1, on the reverse strand, counting down.
GGAGGATTGCTGTGATGTGAGTTGGAGGCTGAGCTCAGGGCCAGCCTGAACTACAAAGCGAGACCCTGTCTCAAAAAAAAAAAAAAAAAAAGAAACAGTAAATTCGGGCCGGGGATTTAGCTCAGTGGTTCCGGCGCCTGTCTTGCAAACGCAAGAGCCCAGATTCGATCCCCCAGTAACCATATACAATACTGGATGTGGAGATTCATGCCCAGCAGCAATCAGTACCACATACCACAGTGCCAGGCATGGCGGCTCACACCTGTAATTCCAGCACTCGGGAGGAGAGGCAGGAGGATTGCTGTGATGTGAGTTTGAGGCTGAGCCCAGCAAAAAAAAAAATTCAAACAAGAAAGAAACAGTAAATTCTACTGTAGACTACATTCAAACTGTGGATCCACTTCAAAAAGGGCAGCAGAATTAAGACACCTGCTTTCTCCAATTTGCCTGAATGAGAAGCAAGATGCATGCCTTCAACTGAGCATGGTGACAAGCATGTATAATCTCAGCCTCTCGGAGGCTGAGCCAGGAAGATTCCAAGTTCAAGGCCAGCCTGGGCAATTTAGTGAGACCTTGTCTCAAAATATAATTAAAAAGGGGAGTGGGTGGTGGGGATGTAGCCCAACACTAGAGACTCTGCTTAGCATGAGAGAGATCTTAGGTTCAATCCACAGTATTAAAAAAAAAAAAAAAAAGTACAACTTACATGTGTGGACCTTCAACAAAAAGTCAAGTCTACCCTCCACCAACTACACTATACCAAGGAGTGAACCCAAGGCCTTTACATTTTGATCAGGATGGGCCTGAACTTTTGACCTGCCTGTCTCAGTCACCTGAAATACTAGAATCACAGATGTGTGAAACTATACCCAGCTAAAAGTCAGGTCACGAAAAGAATGAACTGTATTGAACCTCGTGGTACACATAAAATTCAAAGTACTCACAAGAACTGAATGTATGTGTGGTTGTGTCACTGTTACTACTACTTCAGAAAGCAATAAGACAGAATTATTACTTGGAAACTAAAAAGTATATGAAATGGATTAGTAAATTATAGACCAAAGAAAGATGTATAACATTAACAATCAAGCTACAGATTACACTGCACCTCCACCCATCCAATCCCAGACTAAGGTTTGTAAGAAAAGTCACACAAAAAAACCATCACACTCATCTCAAAATAGAGCTCAGGTGACAAAGACCTATGATGTCCACACTTAGGAGGCTGAGGCAGGAGGGTTCCAATTTCAAGTCCCATCTAGGCTTACTGACTTAGTGAAAACCTGTCTGTCTCACCATAACAATATAAAATGGGTTGGGGGATGTAGCTTTGCAGAAAGACCTGAGGAGAAGGCACAGCTCTGCCCCTGCCCAACAACAGGAGCTCAATAATGTTTTTTAACTGCACACAATTCCTAGGAATATGTATAAATATTAAACATTTCCATACATTGATTTCACACGGCACTTTACACTGCCTCTGTGCTTCCAGGCTTCCAAAACACTGTCACAGGAATTCTCAAAACCAGATAGCTAATTATGTGTTAGACTTGCACTGAGTGTCATGCTACATACATGTAATCCCAGAAACTCTGGAGGCTGAGATAGGAGGATCCCAAGTTTGGTGCTAGCTTGGTCCAAAAAAAAAGTTAGAACTACCTGCTCAAGCATTAAAAGGCAAAGTACACTGTGAAATCTCAGTGACTTATTCTATGGTACCACATTGGCTGTTTCTCTCATTCAGCCTGTTACAATGTAACTACTATCGCTCTTGACTTGCTCCTCTAAGATTTCTTAGTGGTCGTTCGTCTTGGTGTACCCAAGCCGCACAAAACCTGGACCATAAAAGTGCACAGCAAAACTGTTTCTTCCCGTGAGGGAAGCCTGGACTTTTCCCGGTGAAGCCCCAGTTCGAAGCCTGATTTATTCCCAACCCAGGTCCTTCCCACCCACACCCACTTCTGCCACTTAAGTCTCCACAGCCTGACTTTTTCAGTAGTGCCACTCAGGCTTGTGGTACATACAGTACACACAGGTCCGCTGTTCCCCATGAAAATTCCTCACGGCCCAGTGTCTCCCCTGAAGTCTGTACCGCTGGCTCCCCAACTCCTCCTGCAGCCCGGGCCGGAGGCTTCCGGGCGGGGCCTGGCGGGCGCGACCTGCCCAGGACACTCGCGTCCGGGCAGCGCGGGCCCGGCTCTCCCCGCCCGTCCGAGCCGCTGTGCCGTCCCGGCCGGCGAGCCGCTCGCCCAGCCAACCCTGCAACCTGGACCCCGCACCGCCCGGGACTCGGGGGGCGAGGGCGCCCCGAACCTACCCAAGCAGGCAGCGATCGCAGACGACGCCTCGACTCCCCTTGCTGACTGTGTATGCCAAGGGATCCGAGCGGTAGAGCAGCTCTCCGGGACGCAGCGGGGCCACGGCGCGCAGCCCGTTTCCCCTGCTGGCGGTCCTGAACTTCTCCACCTTCAGCGGCTCCATCCTCTCGCACGTCCAGCACCTCAGAAGTCCATCACGTCCCTCAGCCGGCTCCTCGCGGCGTCCGGGCGGCACGCTCGCCTCCCGCGCGCCTGCGTACAGCCGAGGGGCGGGGCACGCGGCGGCCTCGGCGCATGCTCGGACGGACCCTGGAGGAGCGACACGGGCGTCTAATCCCAACATTTTATGACGGTGATTTCAGTGCATACAGAAAAGTTGATATAAGAGCGCGGTGAACGGTTTACCCTCCTCCCTTTAGATCCAACAGTTCTTAGGGTTCTGCCAGTTCTGATGGCTCACGCCCCCTTTCTATCTGCCTATGCCCCTACAGTACCATTGAGACTGTTCAAAGTGAGTTGTGTTGAACAATTTAAACTGGAGACACAACTGCACCGCTGTTGCTTTACATCAGAACATTCCATAACGAAATATTTTGATATGTCACAAAATAAAAACACTATCTCAGACAGGCACCCTAGTGCAGGCCGCTAGTTCCAGAACTTAGGAGGCTGAAGCAGGAGGACCACGAGTTCGAGGCCAGCCTGGACTACAGAATAAGTTTACGGTTTGTATGAAGTGAAAGCAAGACTTGTCTTGGGAAAAAAAAAAAAAAAAATCCCACAAAACTATGCTATAAGACTACAATATCCTCACACCTGAGAACTCTATACACACTAACAAGATTTTTTAAAAAAGATTTTAAGTTTTGAGGTTTGTTTTTTAAGTGTGGTAGTTTTGTTTGTTAACTAGAATCCGGTGGAAGAACATGCACCGCTACACCACCATCATAACACTGAGCTTTTTCCAGAGAATAAGCTAGGAGTCTTGTAAAATGTTTCACTTTGTTTTTCACCATCTCATTTAACTTGTTCTTCTAGTCCGAGTTTCCCATAAACTGTGGACTAGGTCTAAATGCTATAATCTAGAGGCATTTTCTTTTGTTTTGTTATGGTACTGGGGACTGAAACCAGGCCGTCTGCACTGAGCTACACCCCTAACCCTTTTCAATTTTTATTTAGAGACAAGATCTTACTAAACCACGAAGTTGCCCAGCCTTGGCTCAGTCTCAGATCTTCCTGCCTCAGGCTCTTCTGGAGGGCTAGTACTACAGGTACACACCACCACTCCTGGCTTAGAATCTAAAGTTTTTCTTTAAGTGAAACATTCAGTAGGAAAAAAAAAATGCTACAAATGATATTGTTTCATAATATACATGTTGTGCTAAAGGGTAATACTATCAAGTTATCCTATTAATTAATCAGCTGGACATACAACACACAACTATAATCACTATACTGGGGAGGCTGAGGGAGAGGACCACTGTGAGTTCAAGGCCAGCCGGGGCTACACTGTGAGTTGGAGACCGGCCTAAACTACATAGCAAGGTTCTGGCTCAACAAACCAAAAATAATAACATAATAACCATAAGTAAAAGTGGTCAATTGTTTCAAATGGTGGCTGCCTAGATATCTTCATTGTAAGGGTGTGTCTTAGTTACTTAATTACTTTTCTCATTGCAGAAACAAAACACCCAATGCTCAAAGTTAAGGGAGGAAAGATTCCGTTAGCTCACAGTCTCTAAAAGTTTCAGTCCATGACCATGGCCTCACAGAGAAGAAACAGATCATGGTGGGCAGGAGGTAGCAAAGCAACAAGATGACCATAGCTCTTTCTATCCCTTATAATTTATCCCTAGGGATATATCTTAGCCTTAGGGTGGTGCTCAGTGCCCTTAATCCTAGCATCACCAGTGAACCAATCCCAAGGTCACACATTCTAGAACAAGCCACCTCTGAAAAGTCCCACCTATAACTGCCTGAAGCTTTGAGGGGACATCTAGACTCAAACCCTTAACAGAGTGTGATCCCAGGTGTGAGTCTAGAAATGCAAAGGGAAGGAAGGACTCTTGGACTGCAGCAAAACTACAAAGAAAATTTCTGCCAGACCAGTAAGAAATCCTTGAGCTAAAACTATTTTTCACTTGTATATCACCAGAATGGGTGTGCTCAGTCATTGGCTAGGAGCTCTCAGGAAGTCTAGCCTTGTCATAAAGACATGGTGGATTCAGAGGAGCCGCAGCTGGGAACGTAGCCAACCATGCTCCTCCAGTCTGGGGGTTCGGCTGCACCTACCCTGTCTTTCGGTGCACCTACACCAGGGATGGTGAACCTTTTAGAGACCTAGTGCCAAAACTGCCATCCCATACCCACTAGTGCAGTGCACAGACTGCAATTAAACCTGAATACGGAGAAATCTGATGCTCAGATTTCTGCGATGAACAGGCTCAGGTGCCACGTGCGTGCCTGCTGTGGCATGCACACCGTGGGGTCACCACCACTGCATGTGAGGCTGGTTTCTTAATCTGCAACTAATGGAGCTCACTAATATGCACAGACCTAAAGTCATCCTTTAAGATGTACTTCTACCTTCAGTAAGCTCATCATCCATTTCACCATCACTCTAGTCCTACTGTGAAAATCACAAAATAGTATACAACAGTGATCACTATAATCCTGGTTCCCAAAACTGCAGCTAGCTTCTCCAGCATATTCCTTAACAACTCACAGATCTTTGTCACTTTCCTTCCACATCCTTCATTTACTCCTTCTGATGGGTAACATAACCTGGAGGCTGTTCTTACCCTTGTGAAAACTTGACTGAACTTTAGCACCACTACTTTTGGTCGAGTCTATGGTAAAACATGCTCCAGAAAGACTAATACAACAGTGGTAGAATAGATTAGATGAAGAGGTAGCACAGGTGCTTCAGGAGAAAACCAGGCCCAAGGCACGAGGTTGGGGAAGAAACTAAGAGGAAAACAGACTTCAGCAAGCTTCAGAAGACACACTGGGTATGGTGGTGCATGTGTATAATGCCAACATTCAAGAAACTGAGGCAGAGGGATTGCTGGAGCTCAACGCTGGCCTGAAGTGCAGAGACCCAGTCTCAACTCCCCACTTCCACCCCCCAAATTCAACTGAGATAGATCTTAGCATGACCCTAAATGGAATTAATAATAATTTCCTCCAGATGTTGGGATTATAGGTGTTCATATGTCATCACACCTGGCCATTTCAGTTGAACTTTCA
>PVIR01029395.1:0-21332 GCA_004026965.1 Petromus typicus | reverse complement strand
AGAGTAAACTGTGAGAAAGACATGGGACCCAAGAGACATGAGATTCAACACAGGAAAGAGGAAAATGGAATTCTGAATTTAAAAGTGCAGCAAAGTTCTGAGAAAATACGTAAGGCTCCAGCTGAGGGCAGTTGGTCCAGATTGGAGCAGTGACAGGACCATAGCTGCAGGTGGTTTCCAGAAGGAATGAAGTTTATAAAACAAGCAGAACTGTTGGATTATGAAAGGCTTCTGGCGGAAATGATATTGGGTAGATGGAGTCAGTCTTGGTACAAAATAAGTTGCCAAAGGCAGGATAGCAGAGGCTGGACGAAAAGTCATTCAAGACACTCCAGAATTATTCTCTTAGGTGGGCTGTGTAAGTCTAGATCCAATCAGATAATAGAAGCACCCTGTTCAGAGAAGTTAATGTAAAGAATGAGTAACTATATACTCACATTTATTCTGGAACAGTTCACAGACCCTGAGATACGGAACCAGTCTGTCAGTTGATGAATAGATAAAGAAAACATGAAACATACAGGGGCATATTTCAGAGCCGGGGAGTTAGCTCGGTGGTTCCAGCGCCTGTCTTGCAAGCGCAAGGACCCGGGTTCGATTCCCCGGTAACCATATACCATACTGGGCGTGGAGACTCACACCCAGCAGCAACCAGTACCACAGACCACAGTGCCGGGCGTGGTGGCTCACGCCTGTAATCCCAGCACTCGGGAGGCAGAGGCAGGAGGATTGCTGTGATGTGTGTTTGAGGCTGAGCTCAGGGCTAGCCTGAACCACAAAGCGAGACCCTGTCTCAAAAAACCAAAAAAAAAAAAAAACCAATATTTCAGACATATAGATGAATGAAATTATGTCATGTACAGAAAATGGATGGAACAGTAAACAAAATAAGATCCAGAAAAACAAGTATCACCTATTCACCCTGATATATAGACTTAAAAAGAGCTAGGCATGGTGATACATGCCTGAGTCCCAGTACTCAGGAAGCTAAGGTAAGAGGACTGCCCAGAGTTTGAGACCACCCTGGACTGCATAGCTAGACACTGTCTCCAAAAACAAAGATGATATGAAAGACAGGAAACTGTTTTTAGTCAAGAGAAAGGGAATAAGAGAGAGTGGGATGACAGGATAGTGAGGGGGATTGGTGATTAAAATGTATTTGGATGCAGAAAGTTGCTGTTGACCTGTGCTCGTAGAATTTGCCAGAAATCTGCTTCCTGAAGTGTGCTAAGTCTACCAGAGGAAGTGGCTCTGGAGGCTCTCTTTGGGAACTCTACTCCCACACTCATCATGCATGTGGTGGACACTGCAGGGTCAGCCATACAAGGGAATAACCAGGAAACAAAGCACTTTCTTCCTGTGCTGTGTCCCTAGCACCCTCTACTGACAAAGTACATTTAGTGCCTATGGGGAAGGGAAAGTATTTATAAGACCCAGATCCATTTTTGTAGAGAAAGTAAGAGGTGAAATTACAGTTGAAAAGCAGTGCATTCCAGGAGTGGTGGTGCACACCTGTAATCCCAGCAGTCGGGGCTGGGATCACCACAAGTTCAAGCCCTGCTGTCAGGTCTGCCTAGTAAGTACAAGGCCAGCCTGAACCACATGGCAAGACCCTCTCTCAGGAAAAAAAAAAAGCAAAAAACCCCAACAAAAACAAAAGAAAAACAATAAACTGATAACTGGTACAAAGGATGTTTTTACCCAGTTTTGCTGGAAGGAGTCCATGAGAACAATAATGTTGAAGACCTGGTTTGTGTCTGCCAGTGAGTCTGTGAACATTTGTTAAATCTCTTAGTAGCACTTAAAGCCATTGCATTGAGAAGAAAAACCTTTTTTTATTTGTTTACATAGATACCTCAGAAAAATGAATTGAAAATAATGTCTGTGAGGAACAGAGATGTTGATTGTTTATCACTTGTAATTTTAACTTGTGATTATTTAGCATCTTTTAAAATAGTATACCTCGTTAGAGAGAATATGACAAGGAATTGTTTCAGTGAGATTGGAATATTGGTGTATCCTCTTCCCTCCCAGCCTGGGTACCTTCCCTAGAATGGTCCTGCTCTTCCACCTTAGGCTCTTCTGAGTACACTGACTCCTGTGCATCCTTCATCTTGCACTGCCACTTCCTCTAGAAGCTTTTCCGGGCCATCCTGAGTGTCTAGGTGCTGTTCCTCTGTGGGATAGGGTGCTGCACTAGCAGACAGTGCATCTTGTGATTTATGCTAATAGTATTTACCACCACCTTACCTCAGGGGAGAGCAGGGACTTACTTACCCTATTGTATAATGCCTAAGTTGTAGCCCAGTGCCTGTTACACAGTGAGATTTTATTAGAGATGCTTAGAATGAAATAATAAGTAGTGTGGCGTGTGGCAGGAGGCAGGAGGATTGCCAGGAGTTTGAGGGCCTGAACTACAAAGTGAGACCCTGTCTTAAAAAACTAAAACAATAATAATGAGTAGTGAATAAATAGTGATTACTTTATTTCTAACAGTTTTTCGGTCATTTTATTAAATTTATAATTTATGCCAAGTGTGGTGGCTATTCCTATAATCCCAGCACTTGGGAAGTTGAGGCAGGAGGATCGCCGGGAGTTGGAGGCCAGCCTAGACTGCATACTGTGATCCTGTCTCATAGATGGATACTTTATTTGTATGATAACTATCACAAACCTTCCAGTATCTCTTCTTCTTCCCCTGCCCCCCAGGTTCCTTTTCTACCAGGAGACTCAGACCTTGATCAGCTGACAAGAATATTTGAAACTTTGGGCACACCAGCTGAGGAGCAGTGGCCGGTGAGTTTCCATTGAAATGTCACTAGATATGGTAAAGTGACATGGTTGTCGTTTCAGTTTACTCGTAATGTATCCTCTTTACAGGATTTCAGATGAGTAAGTTAAGAAAAAAGTAAATTAAAGAAAAAGTTACAACATACCATCCCCACAGCCCTTCACCTACTCCAGTAGTAAGTCCTTCCAAAGGTGGTGTCTGTTAACAGTCCAGTGTAAAGCTGAGCCACGAGTGTACATTCATGGACACAAACCCCTAACAGACTGCATGTTCTTTCCTTCACTGTGACAAAAGTTGGGGTCTAGAGATTGAATTTATTGGTAGAATGTGTACCTAGCCTGCATGAGTCCCTGGCTTCAATCCCAGCGTCAACACAAAGGCAAAAAGCGGATTACGCTGTAATATTTTGTTTTTCAGCTATAGAGTAGCTCTTGCTGAATATATACATACATACCTACATATATATATGTACGTGTATATAAATGATCTTTTTAGTGGCCACATAAATACTCTTTAGGACATTGCATGGTTAGAAAATGTCTTCTTGATGGATGTAGGTATTTTATCATTACACAATGATGTTTCAGTGGTATGATTATTTTTCTCCGTAATAAAAGGGATAGAATCCTGACACAGTGGTGTGGGCTTATCTCCCAGCTATAGTACAGGTTGGCTGTAGCCAGAGAATTGCTTGAACCCGGGTATTTAAGGCCAACCTGAGCAACAGTGGGACCCACTTCAGGGGAAACAAAGATGGATTGAAACTTGTAACATTGAAAGCAATTTAAATTTTTAAATTTTGTTTTTTTGAGGGTATGATGGTACATATTTTGGTAGTTTTTTTCTTCTACTTCATCTTTTATGTGATTGTAAATGGTGTTCTATGTTTTAGATTTTGGTGTCTAGTGTTCACTCTTAGTATATAGAACAATGACTGGTTTTTTATATTTATCGTCTATCCTGTACCTTGCATTATTACTAGTTCTAGAAGGTTTTTATAGATTTCTTTAGACTTTCTATATATCATTTGCAAATGTGAATTTTACTTCTTTATTTCACTGATACTCCTTTCAATCCTTTACTCAAATGTGGGTTATAAAAATATTTTTGCAGGACATGTGCAGCCTACCAGACTATGTAGCATTTAAGAGTTTCCCTGGAGTCCCGTTGCAGCACATCTTCAGTGCAGCAGGAGACGACTTGCTAGACCTCATACAAGGCCTGTTCTTATTTAACCCATGTACTCGAATCACAGCCACACAGGTATTTAGTAAATCATTTTTATTAAGAGATTTAAAGTAAATATTAATAGTAGCATTGATAAAGTAAAAATTGAATTTTATAAAATTATCTTACATTCATTAAATCCAGAAAAACTTTTTAAAAAGAATAATAACTTCTGGGCCTGGGATTTAGCTCAGTGGTTCCAGTGCCTGCCTTACAAGCACAAGGTCCCCAGTTCAGTCCCTGGTAACCACATACCACAGTGCCGGGCCTGGTGGCTCACGCCTGTAATCCCAGCACTCGGGAAGCAGAGCAGGAGGATTGCTCTGAGTTCAAGGCTCACCTGGGCTACATGGTGAGCTCAGGGCCAGCCTGAACTACAGAGTGAGACCCCGCTTCAAAAGAAAAAAAAAAAAGAATAATTTCTGTGCTGTTCCTCTGAGCTGTGAACGTTACCCAGACAGGTATTAAATTATGTTATACAGATACTTTCTTTTTTTCTTTCTATGTAGTAAAGGTTGACCTTGAATTTACTAAATAGTTCAGGCTGGCTTTGAACCTGCAATTCTCCTGCCTTTGTCTCAAGTACTGGGATTACAAGTGCGCACCACCTGTAATTGCCTCTTATGTATTTTACCTACAGAGTTAAAAAAAAAAAGTTTTTTTTTTTTTTGTTTTTTTTTTTAGGTTTTTTGAGACAGGGTCTCGCTTTGTGGTTCAGGCTGGCCCTGAGCTCAGCCTCCAACTCACATCACAGCAATCCTCCTGCCTCTGCCTCCCGAGTGCTGGGATTACAGGCGTGAGCCACCACGCCTGGCACTATGGTATGTGGTACTGGTTGCTGCTGGGTGTGGGTCTCCACACCCAGTATTGTTATGTGGTTACCGGGGAATCGAACCCGGGTCCTTGCGCTTGCAAGACAGGCGCCGGAACCACTGAGCTAACGCCCCGGCCCAAGTTTTTGTTTTTTTAAGTGACTGAATTCTATTGTGAGACTTCAGCTCAAAAGACTCCCCCAAAAAGCCGGATGTGATGGTAATCCTACCACTGGAGAGGCTAAAGTAGAGGACTCAACCAGGAGTTCCAGGCCAGCCTAGGATATACATAGTGAGTTCAAGGTCTACATACATAATGAGACCCCAGCTCAACGAAGTAAAAACAAAGAAAAGAAACTAGGATGGTACATGTTGTTATTGAGCTCTTATGTGTTAAGTTTTGTGACAAGGTCAGTAGTCAGAGTACTTTGTTTAGGTTTTCCTATTTCTCGTAAATTGTAATCCAGATATACAAACTAGCCATTGTCAGTCAGAAAATGATAATGTAAGGTACCTTTGTGTGCTTATAAGAAATTGAAAGATACACTCGCCAGCCATGGTGGTGCATACTGATAATCCCAGTGCTCTGGGGGCTGAGCCAGGAAGATTACAAGTTCAACCACAGCCTCAGCAACTTAGGGACTCTGCTTAGGAGTCTGCTTTGAAATAAAAAAATAAAAGAGACTAGCTAAGTGCAAAGACTCTGCATTCAATTCCCAATAGCCCCTCCACCCCCCAAGCTAAGTAGCACATAAACAGCTGACAGTTATTCAGAGAAATAAGGCTGAATCAGGAAGGTGATGTTTCCACCTTGAACAATTAAGTAAGACCTTGTCTCAAAAATCACTGAGTGTGGTGGCACATGTGTATAACTCCAGCTGAGAGAGGAGGATTACTGTGAGTTGGAAACCAGCCTAGGCAACACAGCAAATTCAAGATCAAATGTGAAGTAAATAGTAAGACCCTGTCTCAAATGAACAATAAGTAAGTAAAGAGGGGTGAGGCTGGGCATGTAGCTCAGGGCATGTAAAGGCCCTGGGATCAGTCCCTAGTACTCCCCCCCAAAAAAATAGGAGAGAAAAAAATATAAATGAATGAATCAATGCAGTTATGTAATCCAAAAAATATAACACATAGAGTGTGTTTGTTGTACTGAGGATTGGATCAGATCCTTGCCCAGGCTGCTAGAAATGCAATCTACTGTTGAACTACATCACCAGCCCTTAAAACAATGCAAATGCTTTTATCATCTGTGGCTGAGCTGGGGTACAGTTGATTAGTAGAGTCCTTGGACCTGGCTCAATCCTAAGACCTTCCCCAAATTTATTACATAGCTTTCCTAATGCAGAATCGGAAACCCATGATAGGAAAGTAGGGAGACTGATTGGACAGGAGGATAAAGGGTTAGGGGAACATGGGGCATGAAAATGATCAAAAGGCACTGTACGTATTTACCCACTCCAAAATGTGAAACTAGGGGGCATGGGGGAGAGGGGGTGACAAGGGGTCATTAAAGTGCATTGTGTACATGTACAAATCTGCCAGAGTGAAACCTACTAAGCTGTATAACATGCACTAATGAAAAAAGAGGGAGGGGATTCTTTAGAAACCTACTAAGCTGTATAACATGCACTAATGAAAAAAGAGGGAGGGGATTCTTTAGAAACAAGCACATCAAAATGGTAGAATCAAATGCTAATGGGGCAGAGAAGTCCAAGTGTAAAACAGTCCAGCGATGATGCAGCGCTGCCGGGCCCAGCGCACCTCCCCGCAATCCCAGCTGCTTGGAAGACTGAGGCAGGAGAATCACTCCTCAAGGCACTCTGGGCAGCAGAGGCCATCTCAAAATTTGACAAAGGGCTCAGGATGTAAGTCAGTGGTAGAGCACCCTGAGTTTATTTCCTAGTAGCGTCACCAAAAAAAAAAGTCTCAGTATCAGGCTGCTGGACTGCCTGAATGAGGAGCCAGCAGAGCAGGAGAGAATAACAGACAAAGAATAAAGGACGATCGCTCGTTACTTGTGGGGCCAGGATTTGAGCTTAGCTCTCTCTGGCTAAGCCCATGAACTCTGGACATGGCATTATTTGTGAATGATAGAACGCAGCAGAGGGCATACAGGCAGCTGTCAGGAAAAGGCGCTCATGAGCCAGGTTTGTACAAATGGAGGAGGAATGCATTCCTGGGAAGGACAGGCCTTACTGAGCAAGCCGCTGTTGTCTTAGCTAGCATTCGGTCTGGGAAAATTCCCCAGCTGCAGTGTTATCTTGATTTTGCAGACATCACAAGACCCATCAGTCACTGAGATCTCAATTGTGACCATTGACATAGGGAATTCCTGGGTTTTTTTCCCCATTGAGTTCATTGGTACATTTTAGTTATACATTATGATCACATTCAACATGGAGAATTTGTACCTGTATGTGATGTATCTTGATTCTCATTTTTTCCCATTGCTCTGCCCGCCCTACAGTCCTCCAGTCGCTGTGTACATAAGCTTTGATTTTTGTTTTAACCATCAGTTGTTTTCTCTCCTTTAACTTTACCCTGCTCCTGCCCCTTTCCCTTTTCCCTTTGAACATTTTCTTCCTATTTCACAATACCTATGATACATTCTGGACCTCATTTATACATTCAGTTTCTCATACTAGAGAAATGATAACATCCTTGTCCTTTTATTTCCTTTACACATCCTTGTCCTATTTATTTCACTTCTGAGTATGTCCTCAAGGTACATCCATTTTCAGTATAAATGTCTAATTTGTCATTCTGTATGGCAAAGTAATACTCCATTTTAGGGGGGAAAAAACCCCACACCTTTATCCAGTTTCCAGTTGATGGACATTTGGGCTGTTTTCAAGATTTAGCTGTTACAAATTGTACTGCTATAAACATGGGTGCATATATGTCACAATGGTATGATACTTTTAATTCTTTCATGTGTAGGACTGGCAAGAAAATAGCAGGGTCAAATGGGACCTCTAAACCTAGTTTTTTGAGGAATCCCCACACTGATCTCCACAGTGGTCGTACCAGTCTACATTCTCACCAACAGTGGAGAAGGGTTCCTTTCTCCCCACAGCCTCACTAGCATTTGTTGTTGGTTGATTTCTTGATAGCAGCCATTCTTTGTGGAGTGAAATGGAATCTCAGTGTTGTTTTCATCTGCATCTCTGGAATTACATGCAGTGAACATTTCTTCATACATTTCTTTGCTTCCTTTCCTCTTCATCTAGAAAACATCTCTTCATTTCAGATGACCATTTTTGAACTGGGTCTTTAAATCTGGAGGAGGGGCTGATTTTTTTTAAGTTCTTTGTCTAAGGAACAGCTGGTAAAATTTTCTCCCAAATTATAAATTGTCCTTTGGCTCTGTTTGTGGTTTCTCTTGCTGTGCAGAAACTTTTCAGTAAGATGAGATCCCAGTTGACTCCTTGTGCTAGTTCTCATGCTGCTGAGGTTTTGTTCATAAAGTCTTTCCAACACAGGGAATGATTTTTCCATATGCCAGCCAAAGGCTCCTGTACCAGGTGATGTGGGCCCAAGACAGACTTATAAGTTTAATCAGTAGCTGAATTATAAGCCAATTCAATAATATTTTAAAGCCTGTTCACTGCATTTTAAGCTAGTCTCCTGTATCACAGGCCTTTATATCTAGCAAAACCCCTTAGTGCATAATATATCAAGAATTCAAAGTGGACCCCCTGCCCGCCCAAGGTGTTTTCCTGACTACCAAAATATTATTATTACTTTTTTTGAGACAGGGTCTTGCTGCCCTTGCACTCATTGTGTAGCCCAGCTTGACCTTGAACTCATGGTGATGCTTCTACCCCAGCCTCCTGAGTGCTGGGATTACAAGCATGTGCCACAGTGCCTGGTGGTTCTCTCTCTTTCTGTTTTTTTTGCTGACCACCAAATTATTATTCACTGTCTTCAGTTTTATAAATAAACTTCCCTTCGCAGCAGTACATAGTATTAAACACATATTGGATATTTCGCAATTAGAATTACTTGTCTAACTTCAAATGAGTATTATAAATTTACTGTAATCATTTCACAGATATTATTTATATCATGAGAAGAGACTACATAAAATATCTAGGAAGTTGTTTTCTTTAGGGGTATAACTTAAAATGAATACTAGTTGTAATAACATATTGTAGGGGTGTCTTTGTTCGGTTGGGTTCTGTCTTGATGGAATTCTTTTCCTGTGCCAAGAATGGAGCTACATACGATAAACTCACACTCTTTCCCTGAGCTATTTCTATAACCTAGCAGAATTTTTAAAAGATGGTTTTTCTCATGGATATCTGTTGAAGTTGAAATGAGACACTTTTCTTAGAGCTCTGTGTAGCCAGAGTCAGCTGGATTTACCTATAGAATCGCTGAGAATTAAAAGTAGTAAATGCAAGTCTTGAACTAAGGAACTCTAAAGTATCATTGTACATGTATAGATCAGTTAGGCTGAGCATAATGACACAGGCCTGTAATCTCTACACTCTGGGAAGCTGAGGCAGCAGAATCCCAATTTTGAGCCTAGCAGCTGAACAAGTCCCTATTTCAGACTTTTTAAAAGAATTAGGAACATAGCTCAGTGTGAAGACCAGGATTTAATTCGTAGTACTCAAAAAAAAAGGAAATTTATGTGGGCATTTTTTCCTAAAGATTGTCCTAAAGGAAATAATTCTTGGAGCTCTTGGGCAGTACCTTGCAGTGTGTGCATAGACCAGTGACAGGAAACTGCTTTTATTGGAATTTTGGACCAAAGTAAATAAAATACAGAACATTGGACTAGTGATCAATAGAAAGAACCTTGGACAATTCTTTCTGAATACAATTTTTATCCATTTGTAGTAGATCAGTTGTTGGATTGTAATTCTTTGGTTCCAACCTATCACCTCATTTTAAAGAGTTATTTTTAAGAATTTATATTTCCATGATTTATCCTATGAATGTATTTGGATATTGCCACAAACTTACAAGATGTTTTGAAGCAAGGTTTCCTGTTTCCGTTTTGAACTTCAGCCCTCATGATGTCTAGAGACACGGTGTACAGTATCTTACTGATGACGGTCCCTCCTGACGGCAGCCATCCAGCCTCGGCATCGCAGGAGGGGGATTATCCAGACCGGATGTGTACTTGTAGTAACTTGCATGCCCAAGTATTTGACATCTGTTTTGCTTTGCTTGGGGACTTGGCTGATCACCTAGTGCTTTAAATGTTCTTAACACTTTCTGAAGCTGTTTTCCACACAGTCCAAGATACTCAGGGAAAACCTTACTTTGGTATCTTTCTCGGCAAAGGCATTAAAAACTCCGTACTTCAGTAATCGGCCAGCGCCAGCCCCAGGGTGTCAGCTGCCAAGACCGAACTGTCCAGTGGAAGCCTTAAAGGAGCAGGCGAACCCGGCGATGGCCACAAAACGGAAAAGAACAGAGGCCTTGGAACAAGGTAAATTGGTCATTCTTTAAAGAAATTATTTCCAAAAGCCCCAAACAGCTCATATACGGCTTATGACTGAAAAGCAACTAAGAAATGCAGTTCGGGAGCTCTGTACTTTGTATAGGCGTAAATCACAGGAAGTGGACAGGACGTGCTGTTGTTTGCTCGCGTGGAGAACGCTCCTCAGAGCTGTGTCTCCTCCCGCAAACGCCCCCTGCACCGGGCACGTGCAGGGCTGGTGCTGGGAAGGAGAGCAGTGGCGACTGCTGGTGTCACTCAGGTAAATGAGAGTGACAACCTTGTCTCTGGTCTTGCTTTCCAGGAGGACTGCCCAAGAAGCTCATTTTTTAGTTACAGAGGACACTGGACAGGATGTTACTACTGAAGGAAAAAGGCCAAATGCAAGCAATGGAAAGAATAGTAAACATTAACTCAATGCCCTGGAAATGAATTTGTAAATAGACTACAGATGTAAAATATGTAAAACTATGGGATATTTTTGTTATATGTATTTTTAAATAAAAAGTTTAATTTTAGTTTTTCTGATGAGAGTGCAAAAGTGATAAGTTCGTTTTTCTGAAATGTCGAATTGAAAATATATAGGAGGGCCTGGTATATGGCTCAGTGGTTCCAGCATCTGCCTTGCAAGCACAAGGTCCTGAGTTCAGCCCAGTACCACATACCACAGTGCTGGGTATGGTGGCTCACACCTGTAATCCCAGCAGAGGCAGAGGCAGGAGGATTGCTGTGAGTTCAAGGCTAGCACAGGCTGCATAGTGAGTTCAGTGCCCGCCTGAACTACAGAGCAAGATTCGGTCTCAAAATAAAACTAAACAACCCCATAAGGTCCAGGCATGATGGTTCATGCCTATAATCCCAGCCCTTGGGAGGCTGAGATAGGAAGATCACTGAGTTCAAGGCCAGCCTGGACTATATAGTGAGTTTGAGGCAAGCCTGACCTACATCAGGATACTCTGTCTCAAAAAAAAAAAAGAAAAGCATTGGGAAACCCTAAAAAAAAAATTAACCATCAGGCCAGGCATAGTGGTGCACTTTTCTAATCTCTGCTACTAGAGAGGCTGAGGCAGGAAACTCGTAAATTTGGCTTGGAGGCAGGAAACTCATAAATTTGGCTTGGTGAGGCCCTGTCTAAGATTTCATAAAAGGCCTGGGATGTAGCTCAACATGAAGCCCCTGGGTTCGGTCTCCAGCACTGTCAAAGTGGGAATGGGACAGGAGGTATAGTGCAACACTCCTTAGTTTCAATCCCTAAAAAAAAATGGCTATTTTGAAACTATAGCTTGTATAGTATCACAATTTTATAGTAGCAGAAGTATTAAAAATTAGAGCTGGAAGCCAGGCATGGTAGTGCACACCTGTAATCCCAGCACTTGGGAGACTGAGGCAGGAAAATCACCAAAATTCTAGGGTACCGTGGGCTACATAGTGAATTCAGGGACATCCTGAACTACATAGTGAGACCCTGTCTCAAAAAAAAAAAAAGCCAGAGAGCTGGGCATAATGGCATATACCTATAATGGCAGGAGGATTGCCATGAGTTTGAACCCAGCCTGTACCTCTAAAAATAAAAAGGAAAGAAAAGAAGCTGGGTGTGATGATTCATGCCTATAATCCCAGTACTTAGGAAGCTGAGGCAGGGGGATCTCAGGGAATTCAAGCTCACCGTGGGTACACAGTGAGAGTTTATCTCAAACCAATACCTTTACAAACTAGACTTAACAACTGTTAAAAAATTAAACAAGGAACTGAGGCCTCCTTGATACTTTATCTCATTCCGTTTTTTACTTTTTACTCGCCTAAGGGAAATGATATTCAGAAATTATGTGTTCAGTCCTCAGTACTGACCAAAAAAAAAAGAAAGACAATGTTTGTCCTTCTGTGACTTTTTGTATTGTGAATGGGTTTGTTGTGTGTTTCTTATGATGATAGAGATCCAGCCCAGGGCCTCAGTCTTGCTAGGCAGGCACCTTACCAGTGAGCCACACCCTGGCTCGGCTGTTTGATTAGAATCCATGTAGAGCATGGGTAATCATACTGTCCGCGCAGCCACGGTTTGCTGCTCTAAATTATGTATGAATAAGACTGTGTTGCATAGTGTAGTTTTTTTAATTTTCTTGAAACTAATTTCTTCTACGTTAATACATATAAATGTAGTTGATTGGTCTAAATTGCCATAGTATAATAATATACTTGTGGATTGAACACTGTTTATGCATATGCTGCTATGCCCGTTGCTGCTGTGTAAAAATGACCATCAGTACATTGCTTAGCTCACAGCTCTTGGGTGAGGTGTCAGGCAGGTCTCAGCTGTTTTATATTTAGTGTTGTGAGACCAAACTGATGTGTGGGTCAGAGGGGCTTTATCTGGAGGCTGGAGGAGCAGCTACACCCATTGGTTCAAGAATAAGTCCCCAGAGCAGGTTGGAGAAAAGCAAACAGATCTGCCTGCGAAAGTTTCACTTGGCCTGAGCGGCCTCCTAAGGAAGTAAAGAGCCAGAGAAGCAGAATCAGCCCTGTACTCACCGAACGGGACAGAGAAGAGAAGCAGTGACGAAGTGGCGAGCTGGCCTGTGGAGGGGGTGGGGCGGAGACGCGCGGGGCAGAAGGCTGGGGGGGCCCCTGTCAGGCTCCCACGGTGCTTATGATTTTGAGTGCTCTGTTGTCCTACAGCCTCAGTCCTGGGGATTGAGCTAAGGGCCTTGAGCTTGCTCTGTAGGCACTCTGCCACCCATCTACAACCCTGGCTTGTGTGCTGTCTTTTTCTTCCTGAAAGAGACAAGTTCTCTAAACGCTATTCATGTTGGCCTGGAACATACGTTGTTCCTGCCTCAGCCTCCTGAGTGGCTGGAATCACAGGTGTGCGCCATTACACCCAGCTCCCTAAGCTTGTTAAAGGAGTTCACATGTCTTTCTCTCTCTCTCTCCATCCACAAGCCAGCAGCAGAGCATCCAAACACCAACATCCTCTTGGTGTTTGAAATTCTGATTTTCTCATCTGCTATAGGGGTGGGGTGGGGGTGGAGAGACAACTCTGTTTGAAAAAACAAAAACCCTCCTAGATCGGGTTATCTATATATTAAACTAAGCTCACTTAAGACTTTACACCTTTAAAATCCCTTCATGCGAAGGAGTCACTGAATGAGGTATGCCGGGTGCCTCACCCCCAGGCCTACTGGTTGATGCCAGCTGCTGGCTGGGAGCTCATCTGGGCTGCTTTCTAGAGCATGGGCTCTCAGTGTGCCATAGCCTTCTTGCAGCCCGGCAGGTGGCATCCAGAAGGAAGTATGAAGCCAGGAGCCAGCAAATGAGAGGCACAGGCCGGGCAAAGTGACACATGTCTGTAATCGCAGCATTCAAAAGGTGGAGGCAGGAGGATCGCCACAAGTTTAAGGTCAGCCTGGGATATGAGGTAAGTTCCAAGGCCAGCCTGAGCGGCACAGCGACACCCTGTCTCAATAAAACCAAACGAATGCAGTATTTGCATGCATATGCATGAGTTCCATACTATTACATACTTAGAATTGTGAGGTCACAGAGTATGTGCATTTTCAGTTAGTGCTGATACTTTCCCTGCTTCTTCTCTGTGTAACTATAGCCACTTGTTTCATCTACACCAGGCAGACTGGAAACCATATCTCAAAACAGTCAGGAGGGAAAGGTGATGGGATTCTTTTTGCCTTTTATTCCTTTCTCCATTGATCAATTTCACAGAATATGGTGCACCTTGGTTTAAGAATTTAATTCTTTTCATGATTCTGTTTGCAAACTGGATTGGATGAGAATGGAATCAAATTTGGTGGTTAGGGTCAGTGCTGACCCTGTAGGGAAATTTGATCATTTCTTGTCACCTTCGGTGCACACCTGGTCTCCAATCTCTGCCCCGCAGCGACCACACAGGAGCCAGGGTGCCCGCCTATGACGTGCCAACCGGAGGCGTGAACTGAGCCTTAGAAGAGGGCTGGCTCCAGAGCTGCATCGAGCCAAGCTAGTGAACAACTACAACAAAACACAGCGTCCTTGTGGGAGGGCGGTGCCTGGCAGCCACAGCAGCGCACCAGCCCAGGCCCAGGGGTGCGGTGCCCTTGGAGCTGAGGACACGCGGTGTCTGCGCAGGCGAGCTGCTGTGTCTTTGGGTCACGCTGCACAAATGCTCGGTCCATCACATCGCCGTGCCCCATGGAGCTGGGACAATGCTGTGCACCTTTGTCTTGCTCACGGCCTTTGTTTTTGCAAGCAAAGTGGCAATAATTAATAATAAAATAGCAATACCTATAAATAACCAGCCTAAATAAAAAAGAAATTCCTTCCTATGAACAGAATAAAATCCTGTCCAGATCAGTTATGAACTTTATAGGTTTCTTCAGACATCTTATCATGAGATATAAAATACATGTAACCCTTTTGCCCTTGATAATTGTTTTTTTTTTTAATGATCTTAAATTCTAGTAGAGAAAGAGAGGTAGTACCATTTCCCTCCTGACACCTCCCACCAGAAAGTTCAGTGTGTGGTCTGCTGATCTCAGTACATGTACACGTGTGTGCGTGATGTGTGTATCAACTCCTGAGTGTGTACCCTGAACACGAGAGTGGACACACTCCGCTTGGTTTCTGCGTGCGGCACCATTCATGGAGGTATGCAGCGCTGGTCCTCACTGTTTTCACTAGTTGCATAGATCTGTGATACCAACATACATCACCAGCCTAACTCATCATTTTTGTACTTCTGCAAACCTCTGGAGTGAACGTCCTCCTGGAGTAGCTTTTGTGACACGTGGGGGGTTTGCTTGGTTTTTCTGACACTGAAATTGAACCCAGGAGCAGGCTACAAGTGAGCTGTATCTCTAGTTTTTACTCTTTTGAGAGGGTCTTGCTAAATTGCACAGGCTGGTCTCAGATTTTCCCTCCTCTAACTCCCTGGGCTTACAGGTGTGTTGTACATGTTACACGTTTGTACTGTTTTAAAAAGATCAGACTAATATCCCAAATTGAAATAAATATGTCTTCAAAGGAATATTTTCTAACACTAGTTTAGCAAGACATTAGTAAGTACTCCATTATTGTACTACTGTTTTCTTTGTGAATTAGATGACTACTAATAGTTATTGAACTATGTGATTATATGAAGCAAATAGAAAAGGAAACACGGAACTATTTGGTACCTTTTTTTTTTAGGTTTTTTGAGACAGGGTCTCGCTTTGTGGTTCAGGCTTAGCCTCAAACTCACATCACAGCAATCCTCCTGCCTCTGCCTCCCGAGTGCTGGGATTACAGGCGTGAGCCACCACATCCAGCACTGTGATATGTGGTACTGGTTGCTGCTGGGCGTGAGTCTCCACGCCCAGTATGGTATATGGTTACCAGGGATCGAACCTGGGTCCTTGCGCTTGCAAGACAGGCGCCGGAACCACTGAGCTAACTCCCCGGCCATTCGGTACTTATTTTGAAGTTAGGGGAAATCTTTGAAGACAGCTCAGTGCTTTGATTCCGCATATATGTCCTTAGGCTTGAGTGTATGCTGCTGTTTCGAGGGCAAGTCACATGAATGCATTCACGTGACTTCAGTCTTCTCTAACTGGTTAAATGGAGTGACTTTGAACTGAGATTACGGTGTCCATAAACCTAAATCCATCAGTGGAAACTTCTGAGTCACTTAAACTATCCCATCAAGGAAGGGCTTTCCTCTTGGTGGTTTTGGAAAGTATTCTTTTTAATTCTTGGTGTGCTGTAACAAGGGAGGACAGTTCTGTGTCACTCATTGAGGTCACACTCTGACACATGCACAGCTGGGCGGTTTCACTGTACAGAGGTCACAGAGCACAGCACAGCTACTCCTGCACAAACGCGGCTCAGGTCCGCAGGCCTCGCTGATGGCACTTTAATAAAACCGTGTGCTTGGAAAGCTACAGTGTTGGTGCCAGTTTCCAGTGACGCCCCAATAATTTTACTCTGACACCCAGATCTTGATGTTCATAAAGTCACACGTAGCTGGATCCAGAAGTCATCAGCGCATTTTGCCTGAGGCCCTGGCTTATGTGACGCCGCAGGCATTTTCATGTCCCAGGACCCCTCCTGTTCCATCATGGTGTGTAAGGAGAGGGAGAGCTGTTGAGCACCTTGTATCTTTGGCTGCAAGTCTGCAGGTTTTTTC
Organism: Petromus typicus; assembly: GCA_004026965.1. Classification (NCBI taxonomy): domain Eukaryota; kingdom Metazoa; phylum Chordata; class Mammalia; order Rodentia; family Petromuridae; genus Petromus; species Petromus typicus. The sequence continues at coordinate 4,893 of PVIR01029395.1, read as the reverse complement.
TCTTTAGTTTGAGATAGCCTGTAGCTCAGACTGGCCTTAAACTCATGCTGTAGCATGGCAATCCTCCTGCCACAGCCTTCAGAGTTATGGGATTACAGGAATACGCCACCATGCCTGGCTCTAGCTTGTTTATAAAACATCACCTCCTGATGTAACATGTACTTCATTTCAAAGGCATGAAAGTAATTAGCAATGGCTGATTATGCTTCTGCCACAGTCCCAACATTTTTTTTTTTTTTTTTTTTTTTTTTAGGTTTTTGGAGACAGGGTCTCGCTTTGTGGTTCAGGCTGGCCCTGAGCTCAGCCTCCAACTCACATCACAATCCTCCTGCCTCTGCCTCCCGAGTGCTGGGATTACAGGCGTGAGCCACCACACCCGGCACTGTGGTATGTGGTACTGGTTGCTGCTGGGTGTGGATCTCCACACCCAGTATTGTTATGTGGTTACCGGGGAATCGAACCCGGGTCCTTGCGCTTGCAAGACAGGCACTGGAACCACTGAGCTAATTCCCCGGCCCCCAACATTTTTTAATTTAATTAAGAAAAATTGTTTTTGTTTTGGGTTTTGTTTTTGCCGTTTTTGGTTTGTTTTTTTTGAGACACGGTTTTGTTTTGTAGCTCAGGCTGCTGGCCCCCAACTACGTGGCCCAGGCAAGCCTCAAACTCACGGCAGTCCTGCTGCCTCTGCCTCCCCAGTGCTAGGATTACAGGCGTGAGTCACTACACCTGCCTTTGTGGTATGTTGTTTACTCAGGATTGAACTCAGGACGTTGCACTTGCCAGACAGACACCACTGAGCTAAATCCCCAGCCCGCCCCCCTTTTTTTTTTTTGCCTTTTTGAGACAGAGTCTTGCTGTGTCGTTCCGACTGGCCTTGAACTCGCTATGATTCCTAAACTGGCCTCCAAGTGATCATGATTCTCCTGTTTTAGCTTCCCAAGTGCTAGGATTAAGAGTGCTATCTTGCCTTGCCCTTAAGCATTAGTTGTGGTTTGTTTTTTTTCCCCCCTCATAACTCAGGGGTCGAACTCGCTAACCTGCACTTGCCAGGCAGCAGCATCACTGAGTTACATCCCCAGCCCCTAGTGTTAGTTTTTAAAACATTAATATACATGGTTATATTGTTGATTTAGCTGATCTAAGATCTTTATAGTCAATCTAAGTATTAAATATTACTGATCTTTTATTAATAAGCATAAATACTTTTATATAATTAGTCTTCCCCCAAATTACGTATAAGATGTTGGAACACACTGAACATTTCATAAAATATAATTTATAAATAAAATGACAATGCAAAATACTAATAAATTTTTTGTAGAAAATGTAGAAAAATGTTGATTAGGCTCCTGAAATTAAAAAAACCTGGAAAACATAGCTTCTCAATATGTTTGAACATTCATACAGTCCTTTTTCAAAGTGTCCTTGGTGCTGGATTTGGAACCCAGGGCCTGGCACGTGCAAAGCAAACACTGTACCTTGGAGCTATGGCCCCAGCCCCAAAGTCTCATGATGTAAAAAGCTCTCAGTTCTGATTTCAAGTGCTTGCTTTGTCTTCAAAATACAATACTTGATGGCAAAGAACAGGATCTTTTAAGAGTTCTTGTGTAGTTTGGATCTGTGTGAGGGTGCTGGCTTGAACAGACACAGCCCACAGAATTGAAAGTCTGGATGCCTGAATGTCCAGGATCATACAGAACAGCGAATCCTGAAGACTGATGCCCGGGCTTTTTAATTGGAAAGTTCTCTTGGTCTTTGTGCTCTTTAGAGGCCGTGTCTTTATCTTCCAGAGCCCGAGCAAGCATGTAACTAACTTTCCTCTGATGAGCCAATGCTTCTTCTTTATCATTTAACTGCATGCACAGAAATGTGAAAGGTACTCATTAGTCCACAAGCCACAGCATACATTCACGAGGAGTATCAGCATTTTATCATCTATCCAACCCTACATCTATAAAGTCAGCCATATAAATAGTCATGTAATTCCCAAACTATACTGCACTCAACCGAGCATTTCTTTTTGTCTCACTATTCTGTTCAGGCTGGCCCTGAACTGACTACATAGCCCACGATGGTCTCAAACTTACAGTGATCTTCCTGACTCAGCCTCCCAATTACTAGGATTATAGGCCTGTGCTGTCACACCTGACAAGATTTGTTTTTAAGAGAAAAAACAGAAGATGGCATTATGTCTGCTGAAATTTTTACCTTAGAAGTCTAGATGCATGTCTAGAAGCATGTATTTATTTCTAAGAGAATGGTGAAGCTGCCAACAAGTTTGAGTTACGTATGTTCAAAACACCCGGGCCAGGTTCAGCTGAGTCGTCTACAGCATGAGGATAACAAGACTGAGCTCAGGGTGTGGCGACACTGAAGGGCCCAGTGCGGTGCAGCGCCTTGACTCGTGCCTGCGCACGTGCCCTGGAGGGACACGGAGCCTCCCTCAGCGGCAGAGCTTCCTCCTGACTGGAGAGCAGCGTGGGCAGAGAGCTGGGCCGGGCGTGCCCAGGTGTGAGGGAGGACCATCAGGGGCTTGGAGAACGGTGCTGGGAGAGGGCCCGGAGGCAGTGAAAGAAAAAAGGCCGAATGAGGTGGAAACAAAGATTGATCCCAATCTGTAGCCAAGACAAAGCCAAGGTACTAACCAAATCCATGAGCATCTTGAAGGCTTCTTGGGGGTGATCCTGGTCTTCGGTCCTCTGAGAACTGGCTTCTGAAGGCAGCAGCCCCCACAGTCTCTCCCCTAATGTCGTCTTGCTCCTTTGCGGTTGGCGTCCTAAAACTGAACGTGACAATCCAGATGAGAAAATAGTCCTTCCAGCGATTACTCCCAGCACAGAGGGGACAGTGGACAAGACTGGTGGCTCCTAGCCAGCCCAGGGTTGTCCTCTCAGGAGACACCGAGACGAGAGGCGGCAGCGGAGCCGAAAGGGACATGCAGGTGAGCAGGTGCGGCTGCTGCGTCAGACCTGCGGCTCTGCCCAGCCTTACAGCACGGCCAGACATCCGGTTTTGGCGTTTTTGTTTGTTTTGGTACCAGCAACTGAGCTCGGGACTTTGCGCGTGCAAGGCAGGCATTGGAACCACTGAGCTAAATCCCCCTCTCCCAGAGATCCGGAATCGTATGTGAAATCTCCCAATTTTAAATGTGACCCACGAACCCCTGTTCTCCGAAAACACCATGTAGACCTAACAGAAATCTCTCGGACCACAGAGGTACCCGAACTACGCACACAACTCAGAGCCCCTCATTAGTTCTCGGGGAGCTTTCCGCCCTTCACTTTCTTTTCTTCTAAAATGAAAATACTATTGCCTGCTTCACAGGCTGCCCCTGCTGTGGAATCCTAAACCCCGGGCTGTTGGGGTGGGGAGTCGCTGTCTAGGGTACAGCTGCTGACTGGGAGCTGTATGGTGGTGGTGGTCACTCAGCTGTGTGGACACCTGATGTCACTGAAGAATCCAAATGGTCAACTGCATGCCCACTGTATCACAATGAGAGCAGTCACGGCACAGTACTAATGCAACGTGACTCCACATACTGACCTTTTTATATAGGAGGAAGGTAATTTGTAGAATGTGAAAAATTTTGAAATTATACAAAGGAAATTTTGAAAATGATTTGTAATAGGTCACGACTGACCTGTCAGACGACCTGATAGACGAAGGGGCCAACCTCCTCCCTTCCCAGTCTAACACCACAGTGTCCAGGGTCTGACTGCAGGGAAGCGTGGCAGAAGCCAGAGAGCCTGGTGAACTGTGACGATAAGTAATCTACCCCTAAATCTAAAGGGAGAAAATACTCATAACAGCTCGGAGAACCTGAACTGCTGCAGCAAAACCAAAGTACAAGCGTTACTGAACGTGAGATAACCTCTAACAATCTTCCACTTCTTCAGATTGTCCACATATGCTAATGAAAGAAATCAAAATTCTATCACCTAGAAGCTTAGAGCTTGTTGAGCATAGACTGTAGAAGCTTTAAGAAGTGAATCTTGGGGGCTGGGGATTTAGCTCAGTGGTTCCGGTACCTGCCTTGCAAGCACAAGGTCCCTGGTTCAATCCCTGGTAACCTCATACAACAGTGCCGGACATGGTAACTCACATCCACCAGCAATCAGTACCACATATCACAGTGCCAGGTGTCGTGGCTCATCCCTGTAATCCTACCACTGAGAGGCAGAGGCAGGAGGATTGCTGAGTTCTAGACTGAGCTCAGGACCAGCCTGAACTATACAGCGAGACCCTGTCTCCAAACAAACAAAAAGTGAATCTTGGTTATCTTGTGGTGCCAGGGGCAGAACCTAAGACCTTGCGCATGCCCAGCATGTGCTGTGCATGAGCACACCGACTCCTGCGGTCTCTCCTAGCACCACACTGAAATGCCAGGCGTGGGAGGAGCACCTCTAGAATCCTATTTTCTGTGGTACAATTCTTTTTTTTTTTTTAGGTTTTTGGAGACAGGGTCTCGCTTTGTGGTTCAGGCTGGCCCTGAGCTCAGCCTCAAACTCACATCACAATCCTCCTGCTTCTGCCTCCTGAGTGCTGGGATTACAGGCGTGAGCCACCACGCCCGGCACTGTGGTATGTGGTACTGGTTGCTGCTGGGTGTGGGTCTCCACACCCAGTAATGTTATGTGGTTACCGGGGAATCGAACCCGGGTCCTTGCGCTTGCGAGACAGGCACCGGAACCACTGAGCTAACTCCCCGGCCCTGTGGTACAATTCTTGATGTTTGTCAGTAGCCGAGTATGACACCATGACAAAAGAAAGATAAATTTGCTCTGTGTTCTAGGCCCCTACACAAAGCTCCTAAAATGCTTGTAGGTAAAAGATAAACATCCTTGTTAAGAGAAGCTTTTGTTCTAATAGTTGGTGTTTGGCCTGGTTTCCTAA
>PVIR01029394.1:0-21146 GCA_004026965.1 Petromus typicus | reverse complement strand
ACAAACACAGACACACACGTGCCTGTATTAGATCCTTTCCTGGTGGAGCTCATATGTCCACCTATGAGAACATCAGCCTCTGACACCCCTGGGCTGGCCCCTGGACTGAGCAGGCTGGGTCACACAATGTGGGCTTTGCCAGCATTTGTCTCTCTGGCCTCTCAATGGTATGTCTGGGAGGGACAGCAGGCCACTCCAGAAGAGTCTGCAGGTGACACGTGCCAAGGAACTACCCAAAGCATTCCATCCTGCAGTCACATAGTTAGTGTTCCTATTGACTGCTTCCTTTAAAAGTGTGCCTAATTACACTAGACCTTCTTTCTCAGACGATTCCCCTCAGTCTCAGAAATTACTTTAGAAAAAGAAATGAAGCCCAAAATTGCTGGTACAAAATGCTTACTATCCTGAAAATAGAAGCTAAGAGTTTTCAGTTATTAACAGTAATTAAGAATGTCCCTTTCCCCAGTCTCCTAAATTTTTAGAAGAAAACTTAACTCAGATTACATAGAAATTCTGAAGACACTTGAAGACTTTCGATGCATCAGCCTGCCCTCCTTCTGCCCCTCCCTACCACCTTCTCTCCTCTCCCTTCCTCCTTTCACCTCCTCCTTCATGTCTACCATTCATTTTCTTTTATACAAACCAATGACTGGTATATATTTGAGTTCCAGTTCTTTATACTCATTTCCTAATTATTTGCATAGTGTTCCTGAATGTCTTTAGATCATGCTTCTTAATTTTCATGAGAAGCAAAAAGAAGACAACTTGTGGGCCGGGAATTTAGCTCAGTGGTTCCGGTGCCTGTCTTTCAAGCGCAAGGACCCAGGTTCAATCCTCAGTAAACACATATAATACTTGTTGTGGAGACTCACGCCCAGCAGCAATCAGTACCACATACCATAGTGCCAGGCGTGGTGGCTCACGCAGTAATCCCAACACTCAGGAGGCAGAGGCAGGAGGATTGCTGTGATGTGGGTTTGAGGCTGAGCTCAGGACCAACCTGAACTACAAAGTGAGACCCTGTCTAAAAAAACGAAAAAGAAAAAAAAAAAAAAAACAAGACAACTTGTGATTTTCACACATAATGCTCCTTTCTGTGGGTGGACAGGAAGGGCACTTGGCATCACCTTCGCCTCCTGAGGGGCACAGAACAAGCAATACAGACAGTGCCTTCATGGTGTTTTCCTTCTTGTGACCGTGGTGATCTTGAGCCTGGGCCTGCTGACCTCGGCAGTTTGGTGCCACACTGGGCGGCTGTGCAGCTGCCCTGGGCCCCACTGCATGAGCCTCCTGGAGCCCAGGACTCAAGGGCCCTGAGCTCTCTGTGTCCTTTCCACATCCCCAGGAACTGGCTCAGCCCTGTCTGAGGACCCTTATGGGGACCACTTTCTAGGGAGGAAGAAAATTTTAGTCCTGCTGATATGAAAAGGCTAAAAAACGATAGTTCTGAGTCCTACAGGACAACATGGGCTGATAAAAAAAAAATAGTACATGTTTAACTTTAAAAATTATTAAAGATACATCATCTGAATTCTCCTCAAAATAGCTCCCTTGTCTTGAACGCACTTGTCCCATTGCCTCTGCCACTTTCTGCAGCAGTTCGGGAAGTCTTTCCTGAATGCCTTTACCAAGTGGAAACAAAAGTAGTGTGCCACTGCCAAACGCCATCCAACAGAAAGCGGAGCTCAAAAACGTACATCACTGTGTCCTCATCCTTAGCCAGCCTCAGTCGCTGGATCTGGACCGCTGTGACTCGGTTCTTCCCCTGAAGTCACAGTCACCATGAGAAGGAGACATTTTGATCCGTTCAGGACGTGGAGACAGCTGGGACAGCGCAGCTAAAAACCCTCAGGAAAGAGGACTCCAGAGCTGCTGCAGGAAGTGGCCGGTACAGTGAGATGAGTGTGATCCAAAGGGAGGAGGATTTTCTAGGAGGTAAATGGTGATGTATCTTTTACTATAATAATTTTTTTTGAAACTTTAATAAAAATTTTAGACATAAAATATGGGCACCCCTTATAGAATGGAACTTAAGGAGGTTCCCACTTGAACATTTTATTTAGCAGTGGTCACCTAACTATGCTTTTAATCCTTAGGCAGAATCTCTCTTCAGATTGGTTTTGTTTTCCTGGTATCCACTATTTTTCTCGGTGATTGACAAATCAATTTTTTATTACTGATTCCTTTGCTCAAAAAATTAAGGCTTGCATCTTAACCTCCATGAATCCTATAGCAAATGTTTTCCTATAAAGATAATATATCTTGTTGTGTGCATGTTTGAGAGAGCAAACGATGACAAATTAACAAAGATGTGTTGTGTGCAATAAAGCTGTGAAGAAAAGTTAGGCAGGACAGAGCAAAGGCAGGGAAGGGGGCAAGGCACTGCTTTGTGTGTCATGCTTTGAAAGGGCCTGGCTGAACAGCGGATGGGAGCAAGTGAGCTTTGTAGGTGTGGGGGAGGTGCCATGCAGAGGTCCCAAGGCCGCAGAATTCTTAATAAACAGTCAGTTGGGGTTGGAATCCAGGAAGCTTTGGGAGAGTAGGGCATTGGGCACATTGAGGTGCTTGGTGTCGAGGCATAATTAAAGCCTTACTGTGAGAACGCTTTGCTGGGGACCAGGCAGCATTCATCAGGTGCCATGTGTCCTGCAAGTTTGTAAGTGTGACCAAAGAGATTCTCCTTTCCCCTCTGAGCTTTTCTGGGTTTTGATCCTCTCTTCTTTTTTTATTTTAATTTTAATTTTATTTTTTTAAAGGTTTTTTTGAGACAGGGTCTCGCTTTGTGGTTCAGGCTGGCCCTAAACTCAGCCTCAAACTCGCATCACAGCAATCCTCCTGCCTCTGCCTCCCAAGTGCTGGGATTACAGGCGTGAGCCACCACGCCCTGCACTGGTATGTGGTACTGATTGCTGCTGGGGTGAGTCTCCACGCCCAGTATTGTTATGTGGTTACCAGGGATCTAACCCAGGTCCTTGCGCTTGCAAGACAGGTGCCCGAACCACAGAGCTATATCCCTGGCCCTTGATCCTCTCTTCTGAGTCCTGTCTGTCTGTATGATACTCATGGGTACAGCACTTCTGGGAGGGACTGAGTTGTCTCCCAAGGTCGATACAGAGCAAAGCCCAGTGTAACTGCAGCAGAGATGAGCCTATAAGGGGGAGTGAGACAGATAAGGCCACAGGGGTGGACGGAGCCTATGTCTGGTAGCCAAAACAAGGACATGTTGGGCCGGGGATATAGCTCAGTGGTTCCGGTGCCTGTCTTTCAAGCGCAAGGGCCCGGGTTCGATTCCCGGTAACCACATAACAATACTGGGCGTGGAGGCTCACTCCAGCAGCAACCAGTACCACATACCACAGTGCCGGGCGTGGTGGCTCATGCCTGTAATCCCAGCATTTGGGAGGCAGAGACAGGGGATTGCTGTGATGTGAGTTTGAGGCTGAGCTCAGGGCCAGCCTGAACCACAAAGTGAGACCCTGTCTCAAAAAAAAAAAAAACAAGGACATGTTATCTGTCATGTGAGGACAAAAGGAAGGTGAGCCAGGCTACATCCTCACTGTAAACCAAACTTCCTGTGTGAACCTTGGGTTATGAACACCAGAGACAGTGTTTTGTGCCCCAGAATAAGGGAGCTAGTAGAGCTCCTGGGGCCACTCCCAGGGGTGCTCCTGGCTATGTGGATGACTGACTGACTTCTAGTGGGCTCTTCAGGAGTCTGACATCAAAACCCACATTCTCAGCCCTCACTGGTGACCTGACCCAGGCTATTAAACAAAATGAAAGAGTCAGTGGCCAGTGCTTGGTGAGTGTCGGATTCATCCCAGGAGGCAGGACACCGAGATGGGAAGAACCAGTAACTGTGAGTGCGCACACCATGCACGGCTCCCTCTCCCCCAGCCCCACCATACCAGCTGTGTGGCTCAGCATTGTCTGATAAAGCAGGACAGGACAGAGCTTGTGTATTCTGTGGTAATGAAGTCAACTGCACAATAAGATGTGAAGCGGAAGGAGCAGGGTGCACTAACGAAGGTGGCAAGAAGCAGGACGTGGGCCTGGCCCTTGCTGTCAGTCTGCCGCCCTGAGCTGACCGAGCAGGGCGGTCTGGGGACACCAGGAGGCCGAGGGCCAAGTGCACTCTCTTTATTAAGTACTTTGTCCTGATTGCATTTTGTCCTTGCTGCGCTTTATGACTGTACTTTAAAAATTCCTGTGTAGATGAGTAGCAATTAGGAAGATTGGTTGCAATTTCTTCTCTGCTCATTTGTCATTTTTTTGGGCAAATCTCAAGTTGGACTTGGGTCTGTGACTTAAGTGACAGATTATTCTTTCCCTTCCCTTCCCCCATCCCAGTACCTGGCACACAGTAGGATCTCAATATATCTATAAAGGGAACACATCCTTTAAGTGTGGGTATGTAAGGCTAACGACTGATGGGTGTGACTAGGGAAATATCAAGTTTGCCATCAACATCAATCAGTAAACACTGCCTTTTGCACAGGCTGCATAGCAAGGCTCCATATGCTAGGAGTTCAGACAGCAGGCATTGGCTTCTCTGGGAAGTCCAAGCTCTGCTAGCAGATATGGGGTCCAGTGAGGGCTTCTTCTGGTTTGCAGAGAACTGCCTTCTTAGTGTGTGTGTGTGTGTGTGTGTGTATGTGTGTGTGTGTAAGAGAGAGAGACAGAGACAGAGAGACAGAATCTTTTTTGCCTTTGTAAAAGGCCACTGACTCCCAATCAGGGGCTCCATCCCTATAACCTTTCCTTCCAGAGGCCATGTCACCCATGCCACCACCATGTTATAACTTTCAGATGAATTTTGGAGGAGGACAAACATTCATTCCACAGCTTATCCACATATAGACAGGAAGATTTCTAGCACACATACATGTGCATGTGTGCATGTATTATGTGATTTCTGATAGTAGATTGGAAGTCATAAGTATCTCTGGAGACAGAGATAAAAGACTACACAGTTGGGCATAGTGAAAGCTCAGAGGACTGAACTATATGAATGGACCCACTGAGATTCTGCCTTGTTGGTCAAAGGAAGAACATGGAGGTCAAAGGAGCTACAGGGAATAAAAGACCTGAGCAGCTCAGAAGCAACAGATGTTACTGGGTTCGCTGGGATCTGGGGTGCCAGAGCCGTGAAATCCGGTATTCAACTGCAGGAGCTCACAGTGGTGGGTGCAGAGAGGGGGTCCTCATGGTTACCAAGCTCAGGAGTGTCTCGGTGGTCCTCAGCTTCGGAAAGGCGAATCTGCAGGGGTTCTGCATTACCACAGAGACAAAAGCAGCTATGAGGAGTCCTGGAAGGAAGTCAATGGTAATAGAAGTGACCTATGATTGGCCTCTGTATAACACAGTCACAACTATCTGTCCATTTTTATCTTCATGCCTATTGAGTTACTCAGTTCGGTCCTTTGGTGCTTCATTTGTAGCACCAAAGAGACTTCAAGAAGCCACCAAGGTGCTGCTCAGTGTGGGCTCTGTGGCTGGAGCAAAGCCAAGGATTCTCCTGTCCTACCCAGCTCATGCACAGCAGAAAGCACATCTAGAAATTTCCAGAGCAGTTGGCATCAAGGCAGCATTCAAGGACCTGATCATTTGAAACAACTATTTTTATTGTACTTTATAAACAACTGGCCTAAGTTAATTCTACTGGAATTGTTTTCAAAACTCACACCCTATCAACGTGTGACTTAAGACATGTTGAGTGATATTGCCATAGGACCAGTCAGGGCCTGAGACTCTCAGCCCAGCACGTGTGCCTCTTATTTATCCTCCCCAGGACCAAGCACACCAAGCTGTATGCCAGCAAAACCAGACCTGTGCTGGGGCACTGTAGCCCAGGAGTCAGTCAAACTGTCCTTTTTATTTGCTTTGTAGATAGTTGTTTATTTTTCCCCTTCCCTGCAGATTTATCTGCATAATTATATTTTACTCAGACTAATGATTAAATGAGTCTGAAATCCCTGAACGTATAATCCTTGCTTCTGAGCAGAGTGTTGTTACAATCCTGGAAGGGAGAAGCCAACACAGATTAACACTCAGCACGAGTTACTTCCAAGCCAGAGACACACGTCTCTAAGAGCAGATTGTTATGTATTGGAAATTAATGAAAAATAGAATTCCTCTTGAAGAGTCTCTGGTATAGTTTCCCAAATGGACTTGATTACCATTGATTTGGCAATTTATTATACACTGCAATGGTTTCCAAAGTTTTCCCCTCAAGTAGTTAAACATGAATGGTCTACAGTGATTTCGGTTAGACCTCTAGTTATTTTCCAAAACAAGAAATTTATGAATAATTTTCATAAAGTGTGGCTTGATCTAAATATGAATAATTTTACCTTATAAGAATATATTTTTATTTCCATCAAAGGTCTTTATATCTCATTCCCCTCTATTTCTGCTCTCTTATGAGAGAGAAGTGACACTCTCTCTTATGCTACACCCCTATCTGAAAATTGGTCAAATTTCTGTGCAAATTCATAAATAATTATTCTACTTGTCTCACCAAGTAGAATATACAAGACTCCCTATCCTAGAATATGTAAAAAATAAAATTCTGTAATTTGGAGGCGGATTATTTTATTATTTTCATACCTTTTTATGACTTTCATTCTTAGTCAATGACAGACAATTCCACTGACTATTTAGAGTTTAGAAAATAAACTCCTTCTATCCAAAGTCAGTATATACCTGAGTCAAATATGTAAGGATTTGTTGGAAAGTGAAAAATGACCTCACTTTAAACTCCACACCACATTTCCTGCCTGTTTCTACCACTCTGATATCCCCTTATGATATTCCCCCTCCAAGTCTCATCCTTTATTAATATTCATTAGAAGAGTAAATCTTAAGTGAATTTCCAAGGCAGACCATCAGGGAAAGTACTGGATTTATAGATCTGTAGGGATTGGATGGCAGGGTTGGGATGTGCTTCCCAGGCTCTGCCCTTGGTCTTTGTCCCATGTCACACGTCACACGTGAAGATGCTGTCCACTCGAGTCTCCCTGACTGTAGCTTTGTAGAACCCAGACAGTGCAGTGCTGTGTCCTGGATTCCCTGAGGGTTGCTGGAGCTACCAGCAGCCTCGCCCCAGTTAGTCTCTTCATGCTGGGATCACACTGCTTGGCTTTCGTCCTCCTCTGAGCCGTTGAGAGCAGACCCCAGGCCACCTCTGCTGGCCGTGCACCCTTTCCCTGCCACACAGTCATTCCTGCGATCCTGGAACTTCTGTTGGGGATTTTTCTCTCTGTGCCTTTCTGACGCTGAGCCCTCCTGGCTTCTGGCAATATGGCTGTGATTGCGTCTGCTTTTTCCTAGGCTTCCGGTTTTGCTTTGCCAGCAGCCTGCAGCACACACTCAGCCTGCCCGTGGTTGGAACTCGGCTCTGCTCTCTGCCTGTCTGCAGCCTTGAAATTTGCCTAACATCTCTGGTTGTCCGTGGCCCCATCTAACACAATGAAAGGACAATAATACACAGGCTACTCGTGAGCATGACTCACCCTGTGGAAGGGAGCTCCTGGCAAGTGTCCCCCGCCAAGTGCAGCACCCCTTCTGCAGACTCTTTCCTATTTAATGTTTCACAAACCTGCCACTCCTGGCAAAAGCTATCCCCCCACTACCACACAATCCGTACAGTGCCAAGCTTCCTACACCATTCTGGGTGCCCAGCTAGGTCCCTCCTCACTCCAACCCTACTCCACCCCCAAAACCAGAGCCACAGAGCTGCAGTGAGAGGCAGGCCCTGAGGCTGCACCCTGGTGATTCCTCTTACCATTGCACCTCTGACACTTCCAGGCAAAGCGCAGGAGGGCACTCAGAACCCCAGCTCATCTTCACTGCCCACCTGGGCCAAAGCTGGCGTCCTGATGGAGATGCCCTGGCTCTCTGATGTGTGTGGAGCAAATGTGCTCATAGGAGCAGAGAATAGGTGGTGAGAGAGAGCTGTGCTGAAAGCTTCGCTCCTGCTTGTGTCTTCTCTGAGCTTCGTCAGATTACATGGTTCTCCATTGCCTCCCTGATCTCACCCCTTTCTGACTTTGACACACAGTACTTGACCCATAACCCAAGGAGGAGAGGTTTACTGTGTCTCCAGTTTGTGGAAGTTTCAGTCTACAGTTGATGGTTCCGAGACAGCGTGGCAAAGGGACCAGGCAAGTGAGAGATGCTCATGGTGTGGCAGAGGAAGCAGACAGCAGGGAAGGAAGAGGAGGGTGATTGGAATCCCAAGGCCACATCCCATGTGACCCACCTCCTCCTAGAAGCCCTCACCTCCAGCACCACATTTAGCTGTAATCTCAGCAGTGAACTGACCCGAGATCCAGTCACCTTCCAGAGCCCACCTGTGAACACATGAGACTTTGGGCTCATCTAAGTGTAAGCCATTGCACCAGACTGGTGGTTTAGACCAAAGATGTCCCCTAAAATCTCATCTGCTCAGAGAAAATTTTGAAGAGTGATTGGGTCAGGAGGACCTAACTTCATCCCTGGACTAATGCGCTGATGAGATAAAAGTGTAATGGCGTGACTAGGAGGAAACAAAAACAGGAGATGGGGCCAGATGGAGAGAATGCGTCATGGGGCACGACCTTCCGACTGTATCTGGTCTCTGGCTCCTTCCTGTCTGGCTCTGGCGCCCTGTGCCTCCTGCCTCCCATGAGGTAAGCAGATTTCCTCCATCACACCCTTGCCTGGCTTGCCTGTTTTGTCTAGGTTTGCTAGAGCCCAGGGTCTCTATCTTACTGGCAGAATAAGAGTTGCCATGTAAGAAATACTTCTTTAGACCTACCACACAATGCGCCAAATATTTTAATTACCTAATCTTATAATTCTGATGGCAATTTTAAAAGGTAGATTCCTTCTTCTCACCAAAAGCCAAATAGAAAAACTATAGCTACCCAAGATTTATCAGCGATAAAACAAGAATTAAACCCAAGTCAGCCGATCTCCAAATTTCTACCTCTTGCTCTCCTCTTATGTGCATGCCCTTGATCACTTACTCTGCAGTCTTGCACATTAGAAGTGCTTTTAAAACATAAGGTGGCAAGATCAATCCAGGAGCCCTGGGACTTGTCTATAGTGTCTCCCCCTGGAAGAAGAGTCTGGTGTCCCCAGACAGTGCTATGAGTCACCACTCTGAACTCAATTTCAGCCCTGACCTTTCAGTGTCATTGAAGTCCTGGCTGAGCCACCAAACCTGCGCAGTCCCCCAGGAGGTGGCTGGGTTCACACAGTGAGGGACAAACACTCTTGTGTTCCTTAGGTTCCTCAGTAGGTGGCATAAAGAGCCTGAAACTCAGTCTGTCCAAGTCATCCATACCAAAAGCCATGTACTCTCTTAGATTGTAAGTGTGCTTAGCTATTCATCATCTTGCTCATTGCTGAGATACAACACCCAAATCCAGAAGTCAAGAGAGCAGAGGCTTAATTTACTGATGCTTTAAAAGGTTTTAGTCCCTGGTTGGTTGCTCCAAGGCACAAACATCATAGTGGGAGGGTGAGACAGGAAATCTGCTCTCCTTACAGTGGGCAGGAAGCAGAGAGAAAAGGGAGGAGCCAGTGAGGGAGATAAACCCTTCAAAGGCTTTTCCTCCAGTGACCCACCTCTTCCAGTGAGGCCCTCCTCCTAACCACACACTCAGCAGTAATCTCATGATGGTTAAATCACTGGTGAGCACAGAGTTCCCATGATCGAGTCACCTTCCAAAGCCACACTCTGAACACAGGAGACTTTGGGTGACACTCTAGATCTAAACCATAACAGCTGTGGTCTCATTGTTGCAACTTCTGTTTCTTTATAAAGTAATTTAGAAAGCATGGTTCTTATGAATTTGCAAATCACTGCGGAGTTTCTAGAGAAGGAGGACGAGAGGTCAGAGGATGATATTTTTCATGTCACAGAGCACCATGTAGAGGTGAAGAAAAGATAAAGTATTACCCACATATTTCAGGGCTCCAGACTGGAATCCAGAATTGCAGCAAATGAACTGAGCTGAAACTCCAGGGTTCAACCCAGATGAGGCTCTGGGGTGGCCATGAGCTTTAGTATTGAGTGAGGCATCATTGGCCAGCAAGCTAACTACACTCAGCCCCAAGCCTTCCAAGAGATAAAATGCTGTGGAACTGTTGGAGGGTTACATGACAGGGTACCTGCAGTGCATAGACAGCACTGGACTGGATGTGGTGCAGACCATGCTGAAGTCCTCCCCACAATGCCAGACTTCCTGAAGGCCAGCAGCTAGGGACTCAAACTCTAAGCCTGAGCCCTGGAGCTGGGAGGTGAGGGGTACCCCAAGTGCTATGCCTGCCATCAAACTCTTCCAGCCTTCCATTCTCAGAGTGATGTTAAGCACACCCTTTTCCTAAATGCTGAACGAGGACCATTCCAGGGAACAGTAATCAGTTAATTAGTCAAAAAGGGAAGCTACTTCGGTCATTCAGGGGAGAGTTTAATTTTATTACCTCCACCAAGGGCAATGATACTCTCATTTAAATGTTATTAGTTTCAATGTGTTTTATATTTTAAATATTTGTTTGTGGCTTCAGGCCTGCCTTTTGGGGATAAAAAGCATTTTATTTGTTTATTTTGTGCTAGTTTTTTCCCCCTTCTTTAAAAGGTAGATTGTTTAGTATGTGGGATGTATGTATTTCCCAACTAGGTAGCACATCAAAAGCCCTCCCTACCACTCAAAAAACTGACAAGATCTCTGCTGATAACACAGCCTGAGAAGAGGAAAACACTGCCTGGTGAAAGGTGATTCTTGTTGGACTTGGACCAAATTTAATCAGACACTTGACCAGCTAAAAAAATAAAATAAAATTAGCAACAAAAATGTTTAGATGAAGTTTTACAGCTGTAACTCACATGCTGATTGTCAAAACTGTTTTGCTTGGCAGAATACTGTAGCACAATTGGACAGTCTAAAGCATTTCAGGAAATTAAAGGATCTGGGAAATATAGGAATCATAGCAACTACTCATTCATTATTTTGTTCAAAGATAATGTCTTGTTACTTATTTCACAATATCTATTCAGTGCCTACTATGGGCCAGACACTGTCTAGGTGTTGTGATTCAGTAGTGAAAAAACTTAAAGTGTGCAGAAACTCGAGCTCCTTGGAGAGAGTCCCGTCCATGGATGATGGAATTTCCATGGCTGTAGTTGGAGTTAGCATGCTCTGTTTTTATTGAAAATCACCCTTTATGGAAACGTTAACTATGAAAGTTTTACTCTGTTCCACCAGTGATTTCTAAAATCATCTTTGTCCTGTTCAGCAATAAAGAACACTGTGTCCTAGGTGGTCCCAGAAGAGTCTGGGACAGTGTCTCCGTCGGATCCCCTGAGCTGAGATAAGCTCCATCTCTTTTCACCAAAGCCCACATTCAATAAGCTGCCCCCAAACCTCAAATGGCTCAAAAGTCACTCAAATATGTGAATTGTTTAATTGTGGAGGTTGCTTTGACCTGACTTATTTATTTCTGTTGGCTTGTGTCGTGTTATATTTTGTTGTTTTGTTGTTCAGCTCATTGGCCATATCAGAGAATCTGATACCTACTCACCCTTGATAGAAGTTTTGAGGATTTAGCAATGGAAGATAATTCTGTTTCATACCTAGCTGGGAGAGAGGACTAATGTGCAGCTCTCCCAGGGGTTCTTAATTATCTTCTGAGTTCCATTCAAATGATTCTGTTTCTGCTTAATATTAGAGGATGTTATAGTTAGGTTTCTAATTCGTAATAGTGCTTTTTCATTTCCGATTTGTCTAAAAGACCATAATCAGGTTTGTCATGCAAATAAACTAAAATATAAAAAAGCATATGTGTAAGTCCATTAGAAATACAGTTTTCTGTTTTGCTTTGATGTTTGCAAGAACAACACAGTGAAAAGAAATTACCCAGTATGGTGGAAATTCTGTTGGAGATGCACTTTGGGGAGACACACACACACACATACACACACACACATGCACATGCACACGCACGGGGCCACCTGGGAAGAAGGGCAATAAAGCAAGTTGTGCACAGGTCAGAGATGGCTGCCAATGTTGCCTGATGAGATTTCCCAAGATGAGATGTGGGGGAATGCAGCTTGTCTGAGTGACCTAAATATAAAAAGCTAAGAAATCAACTCAGCCTTAGAATAAGAAACTGAAATTTCAGAAAGTAGCATTTTACCCAAATGTGAAGGAAGGGCTCCTGACAGCAGTATATTTTAGATTTTGGCAGAATTTCCCTGGAGAAATGGCAGGAACACTGTCCCAGAATATACTCAAATACAAAAGAGAGCAAATAATGATCCTTCCTCATTGGACCAAAAAGCAGATCCGGTACTAGCTTAGGGTCCGAATCTGAAGACCTCCTACTGGGATGATCTCGCTAGACTGGGAGATGTGTGTCTATTATAAACTAGGACTGATAGCAGAAAGAAAAACTTGCCTAGGTGCATTTCTTTTAGGAAATATAAGTAAATCTGTATCTGGATAAAATGTAATAAAAAATAATTCTCCTCAAAATTAGCTTCTGTAAGATAGAAAGAAATGTGTAAGAAAAGTGGAAAGGAAGAAATTCCAAAATATCTCCTTCCCCAGCACAGGACTTAGCTGAGGGCAAGTGTGAGACCATTCAGTCATCAGTTATTGAAAATTAGAAGCCTAAGTGATTCCAGAACATGTGGGCTAGTAAGTGATTGCAATCACCGCATTCAGTTTCTGGTTAGATGATATAATTGTTCAGTAAAACTCATCATTTTTATTTGAGACACAGTACAAATTCTGAATTATTAGATGATGGTTCTTGCTGAAGTCTTTACATCCCTTTACTGTTTCAGTTTTTCCTCCACAAACTTCATTGGCTCATGGGGAGGAGCTGGAGGAGTCCTGTTACTCTGATACCCATTGTATGGATGAGATCACAGAGGCCCAGATAGAGAGAGCTGATGATTTGGTAGGATGACTTGTCAGTGAGGGAGAACTTGTGTGAACACGATTGCTCGCTGTCACTGTGGTGTTCTTCAGTAAGACAGCATGCATGCTCATTTTGTGGATTTGGGGTACCAGGGAAAAGAGGTGCCTGGTCTTGTGGAAGACAGTCGAGGCAGAAGTACATATGTGAAGTGCGGCCTGCAGGGCTTGTCTGCCAAAACACTTGTCAAGGGCCAGGGAGGTAGCTCAGTGCTCTGCCCCTGCCTAACAAGCACAAAGTCCTGAGTTCAATCCCCAGTACAAAAAAAGAAAAAACAAAAAGAAACACCCTCATCAGCACAGTTTTATGTTTCCCAAACCTATATTACATATGTGAGGTCCCACATCTTAGCACCTCAAGTACTAAGTACTTTGTACTTCCAGGTTGTTGAAAGAGGCTAGATTTCAGGAAGCTGCAGGAACTAGGCACACAGTCTGATTTGCAAAGGGAACCTGGATGCACATTTCCGACCCCAAACCCACCCTGCCCTTAAGGACACTCCACTTGCTCAATGGGTCAGCGCTCTATTTGCTCTGGTGGGCAGTTTCATTCACCCTACAGATAAGGTGGTTCTCACATCATAATTTTCTCTTTTGTCCCCCACTAATTCTGTCACAATCTAATGGACATATAGAAGCTGTATGTATTCGAGGAGTGCAGTGTGGCCATTTGATACGACACACACAGCGGGGAGGGGAGGTGTCGCCATAACCAACCTGTGAGCGCATCCTGCACGTTCTTCATGTTCTTCATGTTCCATGGTGAGCCTGCGTCAGACCTGCCCTTAGCAAGTCTCACGTGTGCGGCACAGTATTAGACTCTGTCCCAGGCCGGGCCCAGCTCTCCGGCACTTCCTCTTCCTGCATCCCTGGAGTTTGGTGTCTTTTGAAAGATGACTCTCTCCATTTCTCCTAGTCCACCTCTGCTACTCACTGATCCCATTTCAGCTCCTCCCACTTGGGCTTTTTTCCTTACATGTGTGGATCATGTGATCTTCGGCGTCCCTACCTGGCTTATCACCTCATGTCACCTAGAGGAAAGGACTCCCTTCTTCCTAGAGGAAAGGACTGCTCTTGAGGACAGTGTGCTATGGGATAATTGGCAGGGGGCCCCGGTGGGATTTAGAGGAGAAAGAGCTCTCCACACACGAAGGCAGCCTCAGAGGACTCCCTTCTTGTGTGTTCGCACTGTGTCTTCTTTTCCTGCTCATCCGTTGGTGGACACTTGCATTTTCACATGAGGTCATGATATGTACAACCTAAATATGTCATATCTGTTCTCACTCCCCCCAATAAAGCAGTTCAGAATGAGCCATAATTGCACTGGGGATAGAACCCAAGGCCTATGAACTGAGCCACATCCCCAAGACTGTCAGGCTTTTGGTTTTTTTTCAGTATTTAGTTGGTAAATTGCCCAAGCTGGAACTTGGTATCTCCTGCCTCAGCCGCCCAGAGTGCTGGGATTACAGGAATATGCCACCACACCTGGCTTGTAAGTTTTGAAATATTAGCTCCAAGGTGAAACTACTTGTGACTTCCAATTCAGCCTCACATCTCATGAAGGATGAGAAGGTCGCACTGAGACCTGAACTTCTGTTTCTCCTCCCTGCAATCTGCTGAGGTCTGAGGGGGTTGGGGAAAGGTCAAAGGGGACAAGCAGTTCTCTTGGTCTGTGGCCACAGGAGCACTTCCTCTTGGGAAAATGAGCTGTCCCTTCCCCAGCCATGTTGAACCCGTACAGTTTGAGTCTGAGCAGTTGCAGCCCAGGGCCAGTGAGGAAAGGTTCGTGTTACCAAGAATCGATGGCTGTCTCTCCACTGTGTGTGTCCGGGGGTCCTCTCTGCCTTGGGGGCAAGTGTGATGGGGGAAGCCATCTTCTGTGCCTGTCACTGTGGCTCCTGTGTGTGCCCTCACTACCAAGAGATCTGTGTCCTGAAACCAACCAGCCTTCACACCAGAGTGTTTTAGGATCAAAAAATTCACATTTTTGGAAATTAAAATTCTTAATGAAAACTTTTTACCAATCCAATTCCAGATGGGAACTGATTCAATGATTGTTCCCAAAGCTGTTGAGTTTCCAGTGGAAAGAGTCAAATCTTCATCCCCATGGCTCTGAGGGTGACATCTTCTGGAGCAAAGATTGCAGTTTTTCTTGGGGCTGAGGTGAAAATGGGACTTGTGATTACAAACAACCCCCCTACACACACACACATGCTCTTGAGGACAGTGTGCTATGGGATAATTGGCAGGGGGCCCCGGTGGGATTTAGAGGAGAAAGAGCTCTCCACACACAAGGGCAGCCTCAGAGGGCTTCCAGGAGGAAGAGCCAGACCAAGGACCAGAAATGAAGGGCGATGGTCTCCATTGAGAGCACCTGTGTTTGAATGATGAAATGCCTACATCCTATAGCCAGTGCTTCCTGTGAAATGATCTGTGTCTCTTTGAGCTTTTATTATCAACTATTAATGATTCACAAGCTTGTTGTTTTCAGTGTTTTCATATCTTTCTTGGAAGTAGACAGGTTAAAATAGCAATAGTAATAACTAAATTGGAAACACTGAAGTAGGAAAAGACATAAGAAGTACACACTGTAGAAGTGAGAAAGTAGCTGTGGGGGGGTCACAAATTCCTGTTGTGAAGATTCTGGAAGGAGAAAAAGAAAGAAGCAGAGGTCCCCTTATGTGGGTGTGTGGGAGGCATCTGATTGGCCAGGAGCACAGAGCTGGGACTCCCGGGGCAGTGACTCCATGGCCACTAAATAGAGTTGAAACAGGGAATGTTAAATTAAAGGCGTTTTCATCCCTTTCTGCCATCCTTCTGTGTGGCTCAGACTCCGCATCTGCACACCTTGTCCCCATTCACAGCTAACTGCTCCAGGTCTGACTGCAGTTCAGCACCTGGGAAGGCAGGTGCCTGATGGGTTCCCAGAAAGGTGCTTGTGTCAACTCACTTGATCCTTGCCACCAGCACTGGGCAGATTAGGAGACAGGCAGGGAGCAGACCCAGGCCACATGGACCCCACGTCCCGTGGTGTCACAGGACCATGGATCCTGCTCTGCACTCGACAGCCTCAGCCCCATGGCCCCAAGGACAGGTTGGACCCTGACATTGCAGTCCAGCTCCACACTGTTGTAAATTATTGAAGTTCCCTCCCAGATGATGACTAAGTCTGCTGTGAAAATCTACGGTGTGTCTAGTCCAATGTGCATTTGAACCAAAATAAGCAAAATCTTAATGTATAGATCTAAAATGTAGCAAGCAATATGACACACCTAGGGATTCAAGCAATACCAAGGATGGACTGAGAGCCCAACGGCAGGCCGGACTCCTGGTGAGCTGTCCTTTAACTGTGTATATCACACTATTGTGGGGTGTGTGTGTGTCTGTGTGTGTGTTTGAGAACATTTTTCCTGGACAGTGGTCCTTTTGTGTAGAAGATACCCTAAACAAGACTTAGGTAGAAGTAATTGACAGCCTGACTCAGGGAAGTGCTATGGGGTAGTGATGGGTAGAATAATTATTCATTTATCTGTGTCAAGTCCTGACCAGTTCTGATGTTCTGCTTCCGTTCCGTGATGCTGAATTCCTTCTCTCCAGAGGTTGTAGCTTCTGATTCATGCTCTTCCACCACCCCCAGCCTCTTCAGTCGCCCTTTCTGACACTATATTTAACAAATGAGTTCCCCGTCCTTCCCTTAATTGTACCCCCTTTCCCTACAGAGCACTAGCCATGACAGCATCATCAGTCGCCTCACTGGGTGACACCACTGCAGAGATGTCCCGCTGTGTAATGCTCTGTTTTGACGATTATCCAGAAATTTCCTATGCTGACTCAGCTAAAGCCAAGGAAAGAAGAGAGTACTTTAGCTGTGTCTGTTGCCTCCAGGGCTGACCCTGCTGTCGGGTGACCATGACACCATCCTACCTTCTGAGGTCCGGGGTGGCGGCTGTCCTCAGAACCACAGGTCCAGTTGGGACTCAGACAGAGTGGGGTGAGAGGGCCAGGGTCCTCCAGCGCCCGTTCTCTCTCTCTCTCTCTCCCTCTCCCTCCCTCTCTCCCTGTCTTCCCCTCTCCCCCTTCCCCCCACTCTTCCTCTCCCTCCCTCTCTCCATCTCTTCCCATCTCCCACCCTCTCTCTCACTCCCCTCCTTCTCCCCTCTCCCTCTCACTTTCAGCAGGGCTTTGATAGCACATGCCAAGTTATTTTTATATATATATACACCTCTTTGCCTTTAAAATAGTGTAGAAAGAGTTGTCTAAGAATTTAACTGAAAATGAAGGCTTTGAGGTAATGGATAGGAACTTGGTTTTGTTGTTAAAGTTTCATTCCCTTGACTGCACATGTAAATGAGGATTTAGGATAGATGCCTTTAAAAATGTGTTCTGAAGGCGGGAATCATCTGGTTTAGACATTTGTGGGCCTCAGAATGTTCTAGAAGATTCAGATAGAGATGGGAAGAAGAGAAGGGGAAGGTGGAAAGCATTTTGGAAGAGATGAGGCCCTCCCACAGTACCCCATATGAGGTCAGGAGCAATTCCCATGCCAGGAAGATGGCCACTTCCTCTCTACTTCATCTTCCGTCCAGCCCCCAGCAAAACACCTGCGTAAGGCAATTGCCCTTATAATTAATAATTTAGGAATCAGTTTTGAAATTACTATAAGAGCCCTGTTGTTTGCCAGTGGCTTCTGTGCTGTCTCCTTGCAGTGATATCTCTGGACTCTCCCAGATTGCCGAATACAGACACACATGTCCCCCAAGGTACCTAACCAGTGTGATGATCCAGAGCAGTGTAGACGCACTCAAAGCTGCAGGCCTGGCTGCAGGGTGAGTCATGCTGGAAGAGCCCAGAGAAGGGGTGAATCTGCCCACAGGTCTGAGCACACAGGGGAAAGGGGGAAACATGGGTTAACCAGGGGGAAGACAGGGAAAAAGAGGAGCCCTGATCAGACTGTCTGGGAAAATCACAGGAGGGGAAATGCCTGAGAGGTAAACTGAGGCTTGGTGGATGGTAGCTCCATCTCCTTCCCAAACATTTCAACACTTGACACAGGAACAAAGCATTTTTTTTTTTTTGAGACAGGGTCTCGCTTTGTAGTTCAGGCTGGCCATGAGCTCAGCCTCCAACTCACATCACAGCAGTCCTCCTGCCTCTGCCTCCTGAGTGCTGGGATTACAGGCGTGAGCCACCACACCCGGCACTGTGGTGTGTGGTGCTGATTGCTGCTGGACGTGAGTCTCCACACCCAGTATTGTATGTGGTTGCCGGGGATTCAAAACGCAGGCCCTTGTGCTTGCAAGACAGGCGCTGGAACCACTGAGCTAACTCCCCTGCCTCCACAAAGCATTTATTAACAAGAAAAGCTGAGTTTCAGTTTAATTTTACCCCCTGACTAAAAATGGCGGAGGGCTTTTAGGAAAATCCCATCTGTCAGTAGTATTCATCAAATGCCTCCTGAGGGCCTGATTTCAGAGTGCAGATTTCTTCCTTTCAGCTTCCACACTGAGCCAGGCTATATTCAAAGCTCCAGAATAAGTTGGCTGCATTTCAGTGGGAACAAGTATTCTAGAGAATGGTCTGTCCATGGCTTGGGACCCTGTGGTGTTTCTTACAGTGAGGCAGCCTGTGACCAGAACAACTAGTGATCCAGGCACTTACGCCACAATAGTGATGACAGTGTGCTCTACCCCCTGGCCAACTCCTCCTTCATTGTTCCTTTGTAAGGAAAGTGGAGAAGGTGCTTGTCTGGGATGGGTGCTGGAGTGGGGCTCCCAGCTTCTCCTGAGGTTGGAGGTGTAAGGCATGGAGGCAAGAGAGGAACTTCTCCAGGTGACAGCCTGTAGCCCGTGGTGGTGGACTCCTCAGTGCCCTTGCTGCTTTCTGCTGCAATGGGTCCACAGAGTTCATGATGCAGTGCCACTGTCGCCTGTCCTGCTGGCTCTGCTTCAGATGCCCAGCTCCCACCAGGGAAGCCAGTGCTAGATGGAGGAGCCTGAGAGGGCACTGAAGTGCCACAGTCCCTGCACAGATTCACTGCTTCTGCGACAGGCCCCACACCTGTGCCCAGTAAGTGTGATGCACTTGTCTTACAGTTCCCAGGCCGAAGTTGGAAAGACAGCTCCCTGGGTGCACACTAAGGTCATAGCAGCAGCTTCTCCCAATCTCGCTCCAACTCCTCAGCCTGCTCCTTGGCCCACACAGACCTGTGACTGTACCAGCCCAGGTGACCACGAAGCTGTCCCATCTGATGACCTTGCCTGCCCGAAAGGGGTGCAGTTGAGATGTTCTGGGGACCAGCGTGGGGAAGCCTATGGGACTGTGGTTCTGTTTACCCCATACCCTGCCATCTTTCAGCTTCCTGTGACCACGTAAGCATGTGTTAGGAAGACATTTTCAAATTAGATGACATCAACTAATTCGAATCGAGGGCTCAAAGTGAAATTCATGTTACTCATTTATGTAAGCTTTTATATTCATCTTGGTTGGTCTGTGTGTTCCCTATTTTCAGAGTTTTTTTTTTAATGGAAAAATGATCAAATCCATTGACACATTTAACAGTCCTACCATTCTAAGCTAATTAGTATCAACTAAACTGGGTTCAGCTCTGATTCGGCTTTGATATCGGTGGGCAGCCAATCACATAAGAATGAGTCCTCGGCATCTTCCCACTTCCTGCTCTTCCGATTAAAACTGTTCTCTGAAATGTCTGGCGGTGGAAATCTATAGACACCCAGGGCCGGGGAGTTAGCTCAGTGGTTCCGGCGCCTGTCTCACAAGCGCAAGGACCCGGGTTCGATTCCCCAGTAACCACATAACAATACTGGGTGTGGAGAGCCACACCCAGCAGCAACCAGTACCACATACCACAGTGCAGGGCGTGGTGGCTCACGCCTGTAGTCCCAGCACTCGGGAGGCAGAGGCAGGAGGACTGCTGTGATATGAGTTTGAGGCTGAGCTCAGGGCCAGCCTGAACTACAAAGCGAGACCCTGTCTCCAAAAACCTAAAAAAAAAAAAAAAAAAAAAAAATCTATAGACACCCAGAATTGTGGGGATTCAGTTCTGTACTTACAGTTACTTCAGCACAGTCTCTTCCTGACGTTACTGCAATAGTCCCAGCAGCTCACACTCAACTGAGCACTCTCTTCCAGGGCTGAATTAGGGATCAATACCTCTGGCTTCTATATAAGGTCACTGCATGATGGGGAAACTGAGACATGTGGGAGCAAAAGTGCTCCCTTCAATCTCATTATCAGGAAGATCTCTGCCTACCTTGAGTTGAGAGAAATTTCACATCTTTGAGAAGATCCAGGGTTTTTGCCTGACTTCTCGTTTTCATGCTATAGAAAAGGTGCCTAATAGCATTAATAGCTACAGCTACCCACGGGGTGGCTGGGGAAGACAGACAGTTTCCAGCACATGAGTTCACTAAACATCACCTTCACAGTCGCTATTGTTTGATGCGCTGAGATGTGTCTCGTAAGATCCAGACTTCACTACGTTACCACAGCCCCCCACCAGAATCCAACCCCAAAAGGAAGGGAAAAAATACAATATTGCCCAGCTAGATTCACATGTATTCTTCTGTAGGAGTTCTATGCGATCCCATAAACTAGATCTCTGGCTCCATGGAACAAGTGGCACACCAGGCACTTGGACTTGCCTAAAATTAGGCACATCCAAGGCAAGATCAAGCGCCTCTCTGCCCGTGAGGCATACATGTCTCCTGAGCAGTTTGTGAGGTTTCATGATGCTTTTCTACAACCAGTTTTTAATTTTTTGTAAGGGTGTTAGACTACATTTCTTTTTTGAAGGGGTCCTAAATCCATACTAAAGAATATTCTGTAAGAGGCTGTGGGCATTTAAGCAAGCCAGGAGAAGATAAGTTTGTGTAGCAGATTGTTTATTTTACAAAAGAACTGCTCTATTTGCAAAAGACTTCAGCAAGAATATGTTTGGATTGTAAGCTCTCTTAGGGTTTTTAAATAGGATTTTCCTGTCTAGAGTTTGGCCTTAGCACTGAGGAAACTGGGATAAAGTATATTTTACTTAGCACAACTTCATTTCTTCAGCATTCATACTACTGTCTTCTTGCTCTTATTTCCCACCTCACGTGGCCCCCTCTTGGTTTGGCTCCCCTCTGCTCAGCCCTTCCCTCCTTCCTTTATCACCCCGCT
>PVIR01029393.1:0-21101 GCA_004026965.1 Petromus typicus | reverse complement strand
TAAATCTTCTAAATATAAAAATCTACAACAGTTAGTTTTACCATGAATGTCATTAGGAAAGTTTCGGCTATCAGGAAGCTCATGATAGCAGGTATCAATTTTCTAAGCTCACGGTGGCAGATATGTTTTCTAAAGGACTAACTTTCACTTCGAAGCTCACGTCTTATCATTAGCAGTATTATTTTCTGTGATGTGACAAGTCTATTTATTTTTGAGAAATGATCTGCCAAATATCTCACATCTGAATCATTGTTTATTGGTGACACATTCAAATAAAAGTGGTGGCAGGTTCAGCCAACAACTCAACAATTGCCATAAGTTCTATTCCCAAGAGCACTTTCACTTCAATAATAAAGAAGTGCTTTAGGTATACTTCCAAAATTGCCATACAAGGTATTACATGTACATGGACTTCAAGGTTGAGACTTAAAATAAGCAGATGCATTGCTTTACCAAGTAACTTCTTCAGGACCCACCCCATACAGTGAAGAATAGAAAAAGCACAATCTTATGTTCACGTGAAGATGCCAGCAGCTCACCCTGTGCTTCTTTTGCACCCTCCAAATAAGTAGCCCCACAACCAAATTGGCAAGTATCGTCATGAAAACAGTTTTGATTTGACAGAACCTCCTGAGGAGTTAAGGGAACCTCAGGTTCTATTCTAAAGCGTAATGGTGAGAACTTGGGAATCTTAGAATTTGGCAAGGGAACAAATGCTGCCTTCCCGCCTTACTGTGGGCAGACAAGTATCTTCTTGGCCATTCCTAATCTGCAAGATATAGTCACTCAGATGCACATGAGGCATCTAAGCAGGAGCTCGATTAACTGCCCAAATAGCTGGCATTAATGAATACATCAGGGCAGAACGATCTTGTGTCTCTCTAGCCCCTCATAGAACAAAGACCTCCAAATCCTGATGAATGTGACAAAACAAAATTGTATAAATGGTGAGTTCTCCCCTCTACCTCAGAGTATAATTATTTTCTAGTATTTTTCAGGTAGTTTACGTATATTACAATTTAAACAATGTTTACATTATTTCCTTTTGGCTCCTGGTGATCTGGTTCTGACTTGATGGAAACTCCTAACTAGTAAAGGTGGATTTGTTTTTGTTTTTTTGTTCACTTTTCTTTTGCTTGCTTGGTGTGTGTGAGTGTGTGTGTGTGTGTGTGTGTGTGTCTGTGTGTGTATGTGTGTCTGTGTGTGTGTTTATTTCCAATTCCAACCCAAACTCTAATGAAATGGGAATTCACTAAAGGGTGGTTTGGTCACAGATAGGAGACAAGAAGAGTTGACTGAAATCGCAGTCTTATTCATTCTACACACTATATAATTAGAGTTAGGTCAGAGAGTAGATATGATAGGTTTGTTTGCTTCCTAAACTGAATGGGATGAGAGGGTTACAACGATGTCTATTTTCCTTCATGCGGAACATCTTTCACACCTCAAAATCTGAAAGAATATTACTTTTTATTGTCTTTGAAAATCACATTCTTGAACTTTGGCAAAAATAATAACACATAATAGTTTACAGCGTTTTGTTAGAGAAAGACAGTCAAATATCTAGTGAGGAAATAAATTTGCTTCCTCTGGTTATTTTCCAACATAATAAACATTGCATTTAGTTTTTCTTTTTTAAGCAACACATGAGATATTTAAAAGAAAGAATCTGAAATTATCCTCTGAGATCCAGAAATCAGAAATGCTCTATGTACTATTTTGATTCATCCTTTTCTATCAAATGGGTCATGATCAAAATAATCATGATGATCCAAAAAGAGAAAATGCAGATCTTTAAGGGCCTGTGTGAAGGTCTGTTCACAGGAAATTATGCTCTGTGGAGGCGGAGGCCAAGAGCCACAGCCTTGCTATTTCAATAGCAGAATCTAGAGTGACTCAGAATACATGTTGTGGGATTCTCAGACTTCTTTTCCTACTCTTTACTATGACTTTAAGGCAATGTACATACGTAAGGAATTAACCTTTATCTGCTTCTCATAGAATTAACACACAAGGGGTCCTCTTGGGAAACACCTCTCCCTTAGCTACTCATTCTCTGGGCAGCCGATTCTGTATGTAGCACTGTAACTACAACTCTTTTGCCTTTCATCATATCATAAAGCCAATGTTTACTGCTATTCACTTTTCCAATTTGGAAGAGGTAATTTTAAAATTCCAGTGATTTAATAAAGGACACACTCTTTTTTTTTTTTTCTTTTTGTTGGGGCCATTTCATTAAATCTATACCATTCAAATCAAAGTATAGTAACTTCTTCAGTCTGTGACCCCTAAATATTCTCAGAACTTTTATTTAGGAGCCGGTCTCATGTTTTAGTTATATAAATCTACCTTTTTGTTGTTAGAAAGCAAGGACATGCTGTCATGAAAGGTAAACATCAGTTAAAGATCTCAATATCAGTCACGGAAGAATGTTAGTCATTGAAATCAACGACCTCAGTTTACCAGAGGATAAAATGTTCTCAGAGATGTGAATGATAACAGCTACCATTATTATCTGCAGGGGGTGGCGTGGGGTGGGATGTGTGGAGCTAAAGGTTATGCTAATGACCATAAGGCCTCCCTAGGTTTCAACAATGGCCCTTAGAGTCAGGTAGACCATCTCTACCTCCCAGAGGTGGCATATCAGGCCCTAGAAGGCTAAACAGTTTGCTTATATGCTACATGTAGTAAGAAAGAGTCTGGGTTAGAATTTGAACCCAGGTCTGCCTGCCTGACATTGTGACCCACGTGAGAGGGCTGAGCTAATGTACTGAGTAACTGCAAGAGAAGGTCATGGACTAGGTGGAGTGAGGGCTTTTAAGGTTATCTCTTAGTTCCTGGGAAATAGAGAGGTTTATAGTATCAGCTAGTGAGGTGATAATTGGATTTTCAGCTCGACTCCAATGACTTGGAGAATGTGATTTACTTTCCATATCTGTGGGAATTTAAAAATTTCACATTGAGCAGCAGCCCCAGCGCATCTCTGATGGAGAATAAACTGCTTAGGCTGGAAAAGGGAAGAAATGTTGACAAATATCTCTGATACCCCCAACAGGGGTATCAGAGGTGATGCATGAGCCCTGACTTATAGCTGCTGAGACTGTGTAATGTGGGGGTGCATGATCTCACCTCAATTTCAGCTTTCTCATCTGTCAACTGGTGACAATAAGCCTCACTTAGCAATTTAGCAGGATTATCATAATAAGTTAGCAAAATAACATTGTAATCAAAAAAAGACTTTTCCCAAGGTGATATTCACTTAAATATCATTGGCTCAAAGTCTTCAGATAGTAGGTGCTAATGTGTAATACTCTTTGCCTCTCACTGCATATAGGTATCCTTGGGGATCTTGCTGACATGTAAATTCTTCCCAATTCAGTAAATCTAGCATGGAGCTGAAAAGTTACTGTCTCCAGAAAGCTCTGAGGGAGTGCGGGTCCTCCAGGTCTGAGGAATGACCACACTTTGAATAGCAAAGGTCTGGAGTATAAAGGATTTTCGAGGCTGAAACTAATACCTTTGGATACCAGAATGTAGAAGAGGACCCAAGATGTATATTAGTCAAAACCTTTCAGAGAAACAGAAGCCATAGATGGGAGAGGGATGGAAGCGAGGAGGGATAGAGATAGAGAGATTTATTTTTAACGAGTTGACTTGCATGATACTGGAGTCTGTTAACTCCAAAGCCTTCAGGATAGACCAGCAGATTGGAGAACCAAGAAAGAATTAATGTGAACTAGTTTTCCACAGGAGGTCACAGGACTCTTTATGACTTGGAAAGCTCAATTTTATTTTCTAAATGTTGGTTGGATGAAGATTATGCACATTATGGATGGTAATCTGCTCTTGTCAAAATTTATTTAGTTAAATGCTTAACACATCTGAACAATGCCTTCATAGCAACATCTAGACTTGTCAGATAAAATTAACCAACACAGGGGATTGATTACTGCTGTCTGAGGAAGAAGGCATTTGAAGAAGGTGAGAGTAGTCAGATGTACTGAGTGCTGCTAAGAATTTAAGTAGGAGGAGACAGCTTGCCTGTTGGCTTTCATGCTCAGGAGGTTACTATCACGCTTGACAAAAACAATATCCGAGTGCTAGGTACAAAATTCCAATTAGTGTTTGTTGAGAAGAAATTACACTATAGATTTTTAAAACCAGTCTTGGAGAAATGATACACACTAAAGTCACTTCTGACTACAACCGATTTTGTTTTTTTCCCCTCTATTTCTAGGGCATTTTGACTAACGTTGAAAGCCTGAAAATTGCTTGAACTCCAAATCTCTTTTCCCGATGGTATAGCAAATAAAAATAAGCTGCAGCAGTTTCATTTATTTTTAAATCTTACCAGTCCATGTACATTTTATCTGTAAACTGACATCATCTTTAGAATTAATTAAGCTTTAAATGAAACAGTGGAATATATTTTGTTATGCTGATCAAGTGGAACATTATACAACTTTATTCTGAAGAGACTGAGTAGCTTAATAAGTGAATAAAACTTAAATACCTTTAAAATCTAGTCATACGCTTCTCATAAAACCCAATCAAAATCTCTAATTTCACCTGTACATATTACCTGCTAGATTTTGCACACATGAATAGATTAGAAAGAAAATAATGGCCTGAGGCCAAGACAGTTGAATGCTGGTATGGGATAGACAATAGCTTTTCATATAACTATAACAAAAGAGTTTGTATTTAAACTTGTAAATATTCTAAATCTTCTCTGGGCTTTAGTTTTCTTACATATCAAGTGATGAGCTTGGATTATCTGACTCCTACTGTTCTATCACTATGAAAATTTATACTTTAGCACATCTAGAGCACTCAGTTGGAATGCTTGTTATTTGGGTATCAAAATATAACTTTTCAAGGATTGATAGCTACTTTGTCATCAGACATAGTTATGTGAACGCAGGATAGTAAGAAAATGAACCATGAATTCTTAGAAAATTATGTTGAATTTAATTCTTTCACTGTCCTCAAGCATAAAAATTAACTTGTATGAAATGGAAAATTCAAATTACATGTTGAATTTATTTAGATACCTCTGTTAAAATGCTTTTTAGAAGCCTACATTTTAAGCATGTCCCATGTTCTAGTTGGATCTAGTGCTAAGGGGTCTACAGCCAGCATTTAAGAAAGAAGGAAGGAAAAAAAATAAAAAGTTAAAAATATTCACATGTCTGCGAGAGACTGAAGATAATGGGTAACACTGAGATTTGTTCATTTGAGTGAGTTGCAATGCTGATCGATACATTCATTTAGTCTTAATCTGAGTAGGCAAAAAGAACTTGATTACTTAGGAAACTGTAAGTGGTTAGCATTTTTGTATCAAATGATCTGTGTCATGGACAATCAAGCAGACAAAGAATCTGAAATGATCCATGTCTATGTGCAAGAATAGTGTGAGCAGGAATTGATAGGTGATTTCAGATGTTTTCTTGTGCTAAATGTCAATGTAGGATCAATTCCATTGTCCTATGTGGGATTCTGTTCTAGCTTCTGTCACAAGATTTTCTTATTCTGGGCAAGTCATTTAATATCCCAGAGGTTTATTTGTCTGTTAGTTTTCTGGCTGTGGTATTAAAAAATGACTTCCAGACTTTATTTCTGTTTGAAGACAGTGATTTTGCAATGACATTAACCAACCTTCAGTAAGTTCTACACTAAAACACAACTGTTTTCTCAGAAATGGTCATCAAGGTCTTGGTCTTCATCAGCAGTTGGTCACATGTGTTCAATATTTTAGATTTTAAAATAAATCATACATACAAAAATAAACACAAAACACATCTGTGCTGTGTACAGTCTTAGACCTCTGTGAACTCAGAGCACAAAGCTTTCTACTCGCATGAGGTGATCCTTGTTCTGATTTTGCTAGAATAATTTCCTTGTTTTTCATCAAGGTTTTTAGCATTTACATTTCTATATGTACCCAGTGTAGTGTACTTTGTCATCAGACTCTTCAGAGGGAACCATCTATTGCTCTTTGATGCTTGCTTCCTCACTCAACTTTGTTCTGAGTCACATCCTGCTGGGTGAGCTGCTTTCTTACAGTGTATTTGCTGTGGAACATGCCATCAATTATGAATAGACCATTATTTATTTATCTGTTCCACTGTTGGTGAACATTTTAAACAGTAGTGCTATGAGTTGTCTTTTCCATGCAGCTCACCCAAAAGTCTTATTAGAATGAACATTAAAGACAGAAGAAATGTATAGTAATAAGATATAAAAACCTTTAAATTTATGCAATCATTTCAGAGTGTCTGGGCCCTTTATAACCTTTGTGATGCTACTATCTTTTTAACCCATACTTTTTTTCAGAATTTTTCTACTTTTTTACCAATGTGGTGAATTTGTCAGTTATTTTGTAGTCATGTGCCTGATTTTTTAAAAAACTGATTTTATTGGTACATTTTATATACACATCATGATCACACATGACACTGAGAATTTATACCAGTTTATGACACAACTTGATTCTCATGTTTTCCATTGCCCTGCATTCTTAAACAACCCTCCACTCTGCCTCCTATATGCATAAACTTAGCTTCTTTTTTTGCCATCAATTTTTTCTTTTTCTTCTTTACTTACTTTACTTCCTTTTGAATATTTCCCATTTCATAATATCTAGCATACATTTTAGAACTCATTTGCATCTTCAGTTTCTCATACCAGAGAGAAGATATGGTATTTACACATCTATAACCTATTTATTTCACTATGAATATGTCCTCAAGGTACATTCGTTTGAGTATAAATGATTCAAATTTATCATTCTTTATGGTAGAGTAATACTCCCCCCCCCTTTTTTTTGAGACAATGTCTCACTTTGTAGTTTAGGCTGGTCCTGAACTCAGCCTTGAACTCAGCAATCTTCCTGCCTCTGCCTCCTGAATGCTGGGATTACAGATGTCAGCCACCATACCTGATTATTGGTGGGTGTGAGTCACCATGCCTGGCATTGTTGTATGTGGTTATCAGGGATCGAACCTGGGATCTTGAGTTTTCAAGGCAGGTTCCAGAACCACTGAGCTAAATCCCTAGCTCAATACTTCATTTTATTAAAAAAATACATCTTCTTTATCCAGTCTCCAGTTGATGGGCATTTGAGTTGTTTCCACGATTAAGCTATCACGAACTGAGCTGCTATAAACATGGGTGCTCTGTGATATTATTCTTTTAATTCTTTTGTGTATACATATAGCAGGGGAATAGCAGGGTCAAATGGGACCTCTTATCCCAATTTTTTGAGGAATCTCCACACTGATCTCTACAGTGGTTGAACCAGTCTATACATTCCTACCAACAGTGGAGAAGAATTCCTTTCTCCTTGCAGCTTTGCCAGTAGTTGTTGTTGACTGATTTCATGATAGCAGCCATTCTTTGTGGAGTGGGATGAAATCTCAGTGTTATTTTCATCAGCGTCTCTCAAATGACCACTAACATTAAGCATTTCTTCATATGCTCTTAGCTGCTCTTACTTCTTCCTCTGAAAAGTGTCTGTTCATTTAAGATGCCCATTTTTGAACTGGGTCTTTAAATTTGGGTGGGCTGATTATTTTAAGATCTTTACTTATTCTAGATAGTAGTCTTTTATCTGAGAAACAACTGGTAAAAAAATTTTCCCATATTGTTGGTTGTCTGTTTGCTCTGCTGGTGGTTTCTCTTGCTGTGCAGAAGCTTTTGGGTAAGATGAGATCCTAGTTGTTGATTTTTTCTGCTAGTTTTCATGCCATAGAGTCTTCATAAAGTCTTTCCCTATGCCAATGTCTCCAAGGGTTCTACTTAACCATAACCCTGATTATTAATGTAGATGGCCACTATTTTATTTATTGTAGGCTGTTTTAGGTTTATTTATGAATTGTCCTGTTTTAGTTGGTAGTACATTGGCATATCATTTTTTAAATATTGGTTATTAGTAGCTCTTCAAGTAATCTAGATATTCATCCAGTCAAATTACTCATCTTCTCTTATAAAGTGTCAGCTATATAATAAAGAAAACAAATGTATCATCTCTCCTTTTATGAGTACCACTCTTGTATTTTGATCAATATTTTTCGTACTGCAAAGTCATGAAAATATTTTCTAGCTTCGTAAATTTTCCTTTTTTCATTTATTAATTATTTTTACATATGATGTACAAGTTCAATTTTACTTTAAAATTTTTACTTTGAGCTTAAGTCTTACAAGAAAATGCAAGTATTACCTAAATGCATCTCGAGAGATATTACATTCTGAGGCAACCAACATTCCAACAAAGATATTATATTACTTAGAATTTTCCTTGTCTTTTGTCAGATTTTCCTTTTCTGTTTACAGATGTAATTAACACAAAAAATGTATATATTTTTAGTACACAAGATTTTTATTATGCTTTTTTGTGAAATGGTTCCTGCAATTAAACTAATGAGTCTTTCTACTCTAGACATCTCCATTCCCACAGGCTTTATATATTCAACACAATATTTTTCTTTACCATTTATTTACTCCTTTACTCTCTACTTTTTTCATGTGATGCCCTTTCTTTTTCTCAGTTTAGTCACTTTCTTTTAGTACTTTTTAAAAATAACACAGTCCAACATCACTAAATTCTCACAGCCTTATTTTTCTATATTCTACCTTCATTTTTGAGGGACATTTTAACTGGATGTAGAGTTCTAGGTTAGCATTTCTTTTCATGTGTATTGCTATTGATGATGTTTAATTTGAATTAGAAATGTCCTTTTGGAAAACAGCAACTAAAAAATTGTCCCCCAGCCTTATAAAAACCCACTATTCCTCCATACGATCTAGGTAAGACTGTCGATTGCCCTCTCCCCATTTTGGCATGTGATGAGAAAATGGAGCATTCCACCCTGTTATTTCTGCCTTTGAATCTGCCAACCGTGACCTGGCACCATGGGTCAAGATAAATCTCTCTTTTAAGTTGTGGCTGTCAGACAGGATGCCCCAGAGGACGCAGTGCTACTGGGACAGTCGCTTTCTCCACTCACTCTTTGCCTCTTGCTTCTCAATTACTATGGTTTGGGTGTGGCTGTCCCCCTCCCCAAAGCCTCATGCAGTTAAAGGTAGTACCTGCAATCTCATACGCATGTGATTTACTAAAACATTACACGTGAGTGAGTGGTTTAGCATCACTGCAGTCGCGGTAGTGTGAATAGAATAAAAGCAGCAGCAACGCAAGGCGAAGGCCCTTGTTGCCTTTGCTGCCCTGTACATACCATGTTGCTTCTCTTCTGTGATATCTGTTTGCCGTCCTTGCCTTGGAGCCAACTGACCATGGAGTGAGAACTTTACAAACTGTAAGCTAAATGAACCTCTGCCCCTTGAACTTTAGGTGGTGGGTATTTTGTCTCTGCATCAAGAGGAAAGTAACTAATATACCAGCTCTATCTGCAAATGCCTCCAAACCTGTATCACTCCTTTCTCTGTAGTTTCACACTCTCCAGAGTCCTATCCCTCTCACCCTGGAAACATTAGCAGCTCTTCAGTGTATGTATACGGGTATTCTGGTTTTATCCATATGTCTCTACTTATTCTTAATGGAAGCATTGTTTGATCACAATATACTTCATCATAGTTGATGGCCCACTCAACAGTAATTATATTTTTAAATTCTAGAAGTTCTAATTTGTTCCTCTTCAAATGAACTTGGTAATTATTTGTAGTTTGCTATTCCCTAAAGATTTTTGAAGATAGTCTTTTATTTGCTTTGAACATGTAAAATGAGCGTATGGTGTACCATCCCAGCATCTAGGTCCTTTATGAATGTGTCTCAGGATTTTTTAGTCTGATTCTCAGACATAGTGATTTGTTTCTTTTTATGCTTAATGACTTTTTTTAGTTTGTTAGGATCATTTTCTGGGATAGGAATCTGTTTGAGAATGCTTTGAGAAATTGATGTAAGGTACATTCTTGCAGAAGGGATTTGCTTTTGTTAATCCAGCACCTTAAATATTACCTATCTGGACAGTTCTTTGCTATGTTCATAGTATGTAGTCTTTTGGGCCATGTAAATAAAGTCAAACTTCTTGAAAGCTGACTCACATTTGTCACTGTCTAAGGATGACATCTTTTGCTTGGTAATGAGGTATTTTCCCCTAGTTTCACTGGAGAAGAATTCTTTGTAGTCTCACTTTTGTAGGGGAAGAGTCTCATTTGAGACTTGATTTTTTTTTTTTTTTTTTACTTTCTCGTACATATTGGACTTTAAAGTGATGGACCTATTCTCCCAATCTGACACATATTCCATGATAAAAGTGATCTATGGGCTCTTTCAATTTGTACTTTCACATATAATTTGCTGTGTTAAATTACTTATTTGTTACTAGGTTTATATGCTTTTAGGAATTTTCAAAGACATAATTTGCTCGGCATTTAAATCTTTTCACTTTATTCAGCGGGTCTCACACTGTGCAATGTCTAGCTGTCCCCAAAGTCAGAATTACCCAGAAAGGTAAATGTTTTGAAAGGATTCAGGACACTGGGGACAGCTGTAGCAACTAAGTCTAAGAAAGAGGATTTCACAGCTGATTCAGACAATGCCAAGAATGATAAGTCTGTTCACAGTGAAGGGGAGACTATGAGGGGTATTAATAGCTATGTGTTTTTATCTACAATAATTTTAATTGAATGATTCAGTATATTTATTAATCATACTTAATATCCTTACTTTGAAAAATTTTGGAGTGTATGGGATAATCTCCATCCAGTGAAACTGATTACACACACACAACCTAAGGTCAGCTAGTGGATTGAGACAAGTTGTCATTGTAACATTCATTGTTTTATCTAAATCCACCTAGCTAGCTCTCCAGCCTAAGGCCCCAGTCATTTTTCTCAAAAATGTTTTTCACTGTAACAAATTCTAAGGAGATGAAAGAATTAGAGTAGAGCTTTCATCAAGCACTACTCTTCTAGGGTGACTTGGGTTTCAAGTCTTGATCCTTTTGCCCTGGGCAAATACAACAAACCTACTTCAAAAAAAAAAAAAGCTTCTTCTTAAAATAAAGGTAAGGTTATTTTAAAGAACCATTCTGGAACATCTCTCTCTCTCTCTCTCTCTCTCTCTCTCTCTCTACCTTTCCAGCCTTTAAACTAGGAACTAGATGGAAATTAAAGTATTATCTCTATTGGTTCTCAGGACTTCACATTCAGAATGGAATAAAATCATCAAGCTTTCCTGGCTCCCTTTTTGCCTGATACCCTGCAAATATTAGGACCTACATTTCAAGAATAGTTCAAGCAAGTTCCTCCTAATATGTCTCTCTCTTCCTACACACATACCCAATAGCTCCAGATCATCTCCTTATTCCTCTTATGGGTCTTGTTTCACTGGAGAACTTTGACTAATATAGATTTTAGAATTTAGAGTGGTTCTAGAAGAATAGACTTGTGAGCGTGAAATTTTTGAATTGGTTCTCTGCATTTTGGAATTAATCTAATCTAATTAGGTCTAGAAATATGCTGATGACTCTATTCTCATTAGTAAAGAGAATACAGATGCTCCTTAACTTACACTGGTGTATGTCCTGATGCATGTCCTAACGAATGCACTGTAAGTTGAAAATATCACCATTTGGTATTCGGTACATCTAACCTACTGAATAAAGTTGCTTAACATGGTTTATATTAAATGTTCTTGGAACACTGAGATTGCTTTTGTTAACAAAAGAATCTGACACAGTCTGCTTTGTAATAAATGCTCATATCTCATATATATGACAGAATGGTGGTTATCATAGCCAAAAGACCCAATAACACAGCACATTTATGATCATTTTTTTTTTCTCTTGATCAAGTGGCCAAATGGAAGCGACTGCTTTCTGCCCAACATCGTGGGCATCATAGAGCATCACTACCTTGGAAAAGATCAAACTTCAAAGTAAACTTTCTGCTGAACACATATCACTTTTATACCATTATGAGTAAAAACTTCTAAGTCAGAATTTCATGAGTTGTGGGCCATCTGTTCAAAGAGTCTATGACATGAGTTGGTAATGAAGATAAAGTACGGGATGAGGAGAGAGGTATGGATGACGAGCTCACAAGGAGTGAACTTGTGATTGCTAATTATATGTGTCAACTTGGCTGAGCTGAGAGGTTCACAGAAATATTATCTTGAGTATTTCTATGAGGATATTTCTTGAAGGGGTTGACATTTAAATTGTGTGAGTGAGGTGTAAATCGGAAAGAGGCCTCATCCAATGAAATGCAGATCTGATTAGAACAAAAAGGCTGACTCTAGACAAGATGGAATTCATTGTACCTGACTGCCTTTGAACTGGGGTACTGGTTTTTCTTTTCTTCTACCTTTGGACTTGAAATGAAGCATCGAGCTCAAGCACAGAGCTTGTGCTTCAGTGTTCTGAACAGGAAGTGCACCATGTGTCTGAATTGTCAGGGCTTGACACGCAGACTGGAACTAACTGTTTTATTAGGGTCCTGATTTGCTTATTCTCCATGTATATATTGGACTTGCCTATCTAATTAGTGGGTGGACCAAGTCCCTATAATAAATCTCCTTGGATCCAAACCTCTGTACACACACACACACACACGCACACACACACACACACCCCTGTGTGCACATCTAATGGGTTCTGTTTCTCTGGAGAATCCTGACTAGCAGCATTTACCTGTGTCTAAAATGTAATAGGTATAGATATGAAGATAACTGAGACATGGCCACTCAGTGAGGGTGTGACTTTGATTGCTAACTTTCATCTCCTTAAATTAAGCATGCTGATTGAATGTGTCTATGAAGGACCACACAGATATCAAAATCCAAGAAGAATTAACAGTTTGACTCTTAGCAGAAACATAATACATAATTTTGTGTACCGAAGTGTTAAAAAGAGAAAAAAATGAAGGTAGATTATCTAAAAACTATAAAAGAACATAGCTTTACAGATCAAATATCAATGAAAAGAGGGAAAAGAAGTGGAGGACACTGAGTGAATACAGATGTAAGAACGTGTAGCTAAAGAAGGTGAGAAGGAATTTGTTAAGACCAACAACAGAAATAAAATATCCTAGCTCCGGGGCCGGGGAGTTAGCTCAGTGGTTCCGGCACCTGTCTCGCAAGCGCAAGGACCCGGGTTCGATTCCCCGGTAACCACATAACGATACTGGGTGTGGAGACCCACACCCAGCAGCAACCAGTACCACATACCACAGTGCCAGGCGTGGTGGCTCACGCCTGTAATCCCAGCACTCGGGAGGCAGAGGCAGGAGGATTGTGATGTGAGTTGGAGGCTGAGTTCAGGGCCAGCCTGAACCACAAAGCGAGACCCTGTCTCCAAAAACCTAAAAAAAAAAAAAAATCCTAGCTCCACATACTGGAATGAGGCCCATTAGTCCAGACAATGCTGCTCATTCAAGAGTTCTCTGAGAAGACTGAGGGCCCCAAGTATTCAGATCTGTAATTTTATTTATTTATTTATTTATTTATTTATTAAGGTTTTTTGAGACAGGGTCTCACTTTTGTGGTTCAGGCTGGCCCTGAGCTCAGCCTCAAACTCTCATCACAGCAATCCTCCTGCCTCTGCCTCCTGAGTGCTGGGATTACAGGTGTGAGCCACCACGGCAGGCACTGTGGTATGTGGTGCTGATTGCTGCTGGGCGTGGGTCTCCATGCCCAGTATTGTTAGGTGGTTACCGGAGGATCGAACCCAGGTCCTTGCGCTTGCAAGACAGGCGCCTGAACCACTGAGCTATATCCCCGGCCATCAGATCTGTAATTTTAAAAGAGAGAGAAGTTTCCCATTTGTGAGTTTCCCTAAACGCTACACTGTGCTTTTCAATTACTGCCTTCTTAGTTCTCCTACCTATTATCTACATTTTCCGACTGAATGGCCTTCATTTTAATTGTGTGTCCTGCCTTCTTTGTCCTGGTGAGGGAATTATTTTAAAGGTAGTTCTACTCACTTCTGAAAAAACAAGTAGGAAAAAATTATTTCTAAATAGTAACAAATACTAGGTTTGTGTTTCATTCACTCTAACATTTATCAGCATCTCCCAGCTCACTTCTCATGCAAGCGAAGAAAGCAAATGCTGCGGTAAAGAAGCAGCTGTTTCTTCCAACTTTACGTGTTTTATAAATCCCTGCTTATGAATAAAGGCAATCATCCCCTTTATTTCCAAAGGTAGCAAGATCAGCACTAAAAGATGAGAATTAAAAACAAAGGTTACTGACAATCTTTTCTGAACAATAAGAATACGTATATGACCCACAGTGGCCCACTTCTCGATGCTCTTTTAGAGAAGAATAAAAGAGAGTTGGTTACAATATCGGTAATATTCTTTCAAATGAGGATCTCAGAATTTGAAGAGTTCTCCCTTACCATGTCAGCGTTGAAGAATAGGTTCAAATTGTCAAATCTGTTTGCAATTTGGTATTGTGAGTAAGTTTTAACAATAGGGAAATCAGTTTGTGTCAAAGCAACTTAGGCCATTAGTGGGTTCCATTTTCTCCATCTGTCAAACAGACAGTGAAAGACTTCTTTGGAACAGCTGTTCAAATTAGCATGAGCCCACAGGCCCGTGGTCAAAAACTTTAATTTGGCTGACCCTAATAGCAACTGTACCTTACAGGGAGAGTAGAATGCTCATGAAAATATATGTTTCTGGCCTTCTTTGAGAACTTGTGCCAATTTTTCACTTTTATGCACTGCAGTGAAATTCTCATTTTATTATTCATGAATTTTCTTTCTTTGTTACTTAGTTTGACTTAGATTTTAAGCTTATTTTTTTTGAAACTTGTAATGGTCTTGCAGTGGCCTTGGCTCAACTATGGGTCAGATTTGAAAGCAAAAAACTTCATTTGACTATAGTAGAAGCAAATTTAAGTTGCCTTAAGTAAAAGGTAGCATAGTTTACATTAACGTATTGATTTAATTGATGTAATCGATGATATATCTTGGTGACATTTTTAAGTCACCCTGGTCTCCACTTAAAAGTATCCAGAATCTAACCATTTCTCATTTCTCACCCTCTTCACTACTACTCATAATATATATATATATATATATATTTTAGGTTTTTTGAGATAGGTCTCACTTTGTAGTTCAGGCTGGCCCTGAGCTCAGCCTCAAACTTACGTCACAGCAATCCTCCTGCCTCTGCTTCCCGAGTGCTGGGATGACAGGCGTGAACCACCATGCCTGGCACTGT
This sequence comes from Petromus typicus, assembly GCA_004026965.1. Lineage (NCBI taxonomy): Eukaryota > Metazoa > Chordata > Mammalia > Rodentia > Petromuridae > Petromus > Petromus typicus. The sequence continues at coordinate 5,912 of PVIR01029393.1, read as the reverse complement.
GGTATGTGGTACTGGTTGCTGCTGGGTGTGAGTCTCCACGCCCAGTATGGTATGTGGTTACCGGGGATCAAACCCAGGTCCTTGCACTTGCAAGACAGGCGCCAGAACCACTGAGCTAAATCCCCGGCCCCTACTCATAAAATATTAAAGTAGATCTTAAAAGGTCTCCTGCTTCTGATATTATCCTTCTCATATGTTTCAAACTCAGCAGTCAGAGTGATCGATCAGAGTATATCAGGTCGTGTTTCTCCTAGAGCACTTCAGTGACTTCCGTCTCACTCGGGTAAAATCTCCAGGTTCTTACCATGGCCTCCAAGGCCCTCAGCCCACCTCGTCTCTCTGGCTTCTTCCCTGACTCTCCTTCTTGCTTCAGTCACCCTGGCCCCTCACCAGTCTAGCAGCACTCCAGAACCTAATCGCGTGCTCTTCCCTTTGCCTGTGTGCTTTCCCAGGACGACCCCGTGTTTCTCTTCCTTCAGTCCTTAAGCCCTCTGAGTCTCTCCTCGGATGTGGAGCTCTCTGTGCGAGCTTCCGCGCACATTACAGTTGGATGCTCTCTCTCCCTGTTTTCTTTCCTTGTTTCTTTCTCTGTAGCATGGACTGCCATCTAGCATAGTACATGTCACCATTATCCGGTTTATCCAGTTGATTGCTTGTCTCCTCCCATAATATTCTTCGATAGTGCCTGATGGTCATCTTATCCCTGTTGCCTAAAACAGTGCTAATTCTGTATTAGACATTTTAGAACTATTTCTTAAATGTTGAATGAATTAATAACACACATATGCACACACAGAGACAGAGAGAGACAGGGAGACAGAGAGGGAAGGAGATAGAGACAGAGAGACAGGGAGAATGCAGGCTACATCACTGGTTCCCCGTCATCCATGCCTTCCAAATTCTACTCTGCATCTCTTGGGAGGGTGGTGTTAACACTCTCCCAGTGAGTCTGGAAATGATACATGGGGAGTACAAAGAAGCCAAAGAATGCGATAGCAATAAAAAGAAAAAGAAACAAAGCTTATGTATATAGGGCGTGGTGGGTTGCAGGGTGGGTGGGGGAAGGGAAAATGAGAATCAAGTCACATCATATTTTGGTACAAACTCTCAGTGTTGAATACGATGATGATGTGTATTCATAATGTACCAGTAAAGATTTGAATTTTAAAAAAAGAAAGAAGCCATTGTCCCCTCCAGCAGCACTGGACTGACTCATAGGGACAGAGTAGCTGTCAGCTTACATTTTCCTAGACACTCTCCAGTGATACCTGTGGCAACCTGTCCATGTCCAGAGAGCCAGTGACTTTTTCTTTGAATTGCAGCCCAGTAACCCAAATAGAAGTTGGGGGAGCAATAATCTCCTTTATTAAGTGCCTTCTTATTCACTTCCGTTTTCTTGACCAGCACATGATTATTGCATCAAACTCAAAGTATGAATTTATCAACACACAAACATAAAAATACACAAGCTTTTTTTTTTTTTTTCTTTTAAATTCTTCAGGCAAAGCAAGACTTTCTGTCACCAGGCTCAACTTCCCTCCTGATCTTCAGTTTTTGTAACGATTGTCTTGTAAGGAATGTTTGAACCAGCTGTAGTGGTTTGAGAGGAATGGCTGTGACTTTACTAATGTGCATAAGATCACTCTCTTTATCTTTGATAATTTGATAAATCAAAACTAATATATTTATGTATAGCTATATTAAAATTAAACTTTGTCATTTGACTTTTGGTGTATTTTTACTTAGGGTTTGTAAAATTATTCTGTCCTGAGAGTTAGTAAGAAAGATATTTTATTCTCTGATTGATGTGGAGACTTTCCTATTTAATCTCTGATCATCTTCCTTCTTATTTGAAATTACATTACTAGTTTCCTCCAAATGTAGGTGTTTTGGTACTACTTCTGGCCTTTTACCTTTTTAAATTAATTGATTTTATTGGTACATTTTATATATACATCATGATCACAAATGACATTGAGAATTTGTACTAGTGTATGACATGACTTCTCATTTTTCCCCATTCCCTTGCCACCTGACAACCCCTGCCCCATATATATACACACACATGTAAGCTTTGCTTCCTTTTTTATCATCACATTTTTATTTAATTCCATTGAAGTAGGTAAAAATTCTGTTGCTAACTTTAGTCTATTTTAACTGCTTTTTCATTACAATTTATATCCATATCTAAAGACACAGGTAATCTTTTTAAAACTGCTTTATCATTAAAATTTATATCCACATGTAAAGACACAACTACTCCTTTACAACTCTTTTGTTGTTTTTGTTTTGTTTTGTTTTGTTTGAGACAGGGCCTCACTATGTGGTTCAGACTGGCCTTGAATTCATTATGTAGCCCGGGTTAGCCTCAAACTCACAGCAATCCTCCTGCCTCTGCCTCCCGAGTGCTGGAGTTACATGCGTGAGCCACAATGCCCTTCTCTTCTACAATTCTTATCTTTGTAAAAACTTTTCTACAATGTTTACTATTATACAAAGACTTATGAACCTTTATTTGAGATTCTTAAATCATTTTCTCAAATATGGATTAGAAGTGTGATGTCGATAGAATACATTAAGGAACACTAAAGATATTTATAATTTTAAGTGCTATTAATACTGATTTTATTTTTTACCCTAACTGGGGCAGTTAATGTTCAATCTATGTTGTTTTTGAAAAGTCATATTTAGCTTTTATAGAGAATAGTTTCTTTTTATAAAAAATTATTTGTTCCTAAGTTCAAACTTCCCAGTCGATCCAAAATGCTTTCTTTGGGTTATTCGGTTACTCTTCCTTTTTATCTGCTTTTGTTGAATATATATCTAAATCAATATTATTGTTTTCAGCAATAAAATTGAACGATGCTATAAATTATTTCAAAATAGCTTTGGATTATCTCATGTAATGTGAGATGTTATATTGATTGTTGTTTTACAAGTATTTTGTAATTGTACCTTTATCTCTTGAGCTATTTGGGGGAATATTTTAAAATTTCCAGTTGATTTCATTTCCTATATTAGATTCAAAATCTGGTTTTATTAAAAACATGATCAGTTGCTACTCTCTGTCCAATAGATGTTCTGAATTTGTCTTTTGTGACAGTATCTGGTCATGTGTTATTGTGATGGGTTTCATCTTCAGGCATTTGTCCTTTTAGTTGTGTGTGTGTGTGTGTGTGTGTGTGTGTGTGTGTGTGTGTGTGTGTGTGTGTGTAGTACTGACAATTAAATCCAGTTCCTTCACAATGGCCTATACCTCCAGCCCATTTTATTTTATTCATTTTATTTTTATAGACAGTCAGGACATTGCTAAGATTGCTCAGGCTTGACATAAATTTGTCCTTGTCCTGCCTCAGCTTTCAACAGTACTTCAACTTAGAGCTATCCACCAGGAGTTTGATTTCTTCAAACTGGAAGTACAGTCATGTTACCAAATTTTGCCTACTGCTTCACTCCCCATGAACTACTTCACCTACCAACTGGTAGAAATCCTGCTGATTCCTTGAGAGGCCTTTAAAACTTAACTCTCCCATAACCATCTTCTGTATTGCGTCTGTCATATAATCGGGTACCCTTTCGCTCTCCTGAGCCTCACTGCATGGCCTTGGTGCCTGCCCGGAGACATCTCAGATCTTGCACTGCATTAAATTAGCTCAGCATTTACTTCTCTCCTGATCTCAGAGGACTATTTTCTTAAGCACAAAGCCATTATTTTCTTCCCGTTTGTTTCCCTGACCCACAGTTTTGTACACAGTAGGCTTGCAAAAAATACAGTTTTTGAGTGTGAGAGAAAAGAGTTACTCCAATTTAAAATCAAAGAATTTGATTCTGTTCCCTGAAAGAGGCTGCAGAAGAAAAGATGGTCTCCTGGCCAACTTGAGGAATCCATCCTGCGAAATGTGACAAGATGAGCTACAGAGAACCAGGCTCGCTTGAAAGGCTAGACAGACTTTTAACACAACAGTTCAGGAAATACGCTTACTACCATCATTTCTGTTTCGCCTTACTAGGCTTCAAGAATAGATTTATCAACTTCTATTTCCTAGACTTGCGAATAAAAACACTATTTACCTGTAAAATATCACTAGAACATTTGCTGCTTTGGATGTCAGGTTGACATAAAACACTCTTTGTTTTACCTGTAGTTTCTCTATTTCCTTCAGCAGTTTATCAGTTGAAAAATAATATCTTGCCTTGATTTATCAAGACATTGTTATGAAATCTCTCTGATAAGCTCTTTTGAAGAATCCGTTAGATCCTTCCCTGGCTGCCATCTTTCAGGAAAGATCTTCAAACTTTGTGGTTTTGATTGGGCTTTTAGTAACTTGTGGAGTAATATTTGATGCTACATTCCTGGAATTCAGTGCAGTTCTAAGTTCTGTGTATCTTGAGTGACTAAAGAAAACCCCTCCAACTCCTAGGTATTGCCAAATAAGCAAACAGCAAACCAGGGGAATCTGACACAAGAATTTCATGACTGATTTTCCAGGGATATTAATTATCTTCTTTGCTTTAAATCAGTTGTGAGGTGTCATGTAAATTAGTTTTGCAAGGGTGCCATTCCTAGTACTTACTCAAGGTCACACAGAGAATGTGTGATGGAATAGATCGTCATTTTCTCTGGTTACTCAGTGTACTGCTTTTCCTGTACATTTTATTGCTTCTCCATAGTCTTCCCCAGCTACATGTTTGAATCTCATGGATAATGGATTTGAACCTCAGGAAGTGTCAGCTTTATGTGCATACTGAGTTTGTGGTCTTCGCCTTGGTACAATTTGAGGTTCACTTGTTTGTCATGGTAGCAGAGAGCCTGTCATTAAAATTTGACCCTTTAAATTATGATATGTTTGAGAATTTATTTTAATAAGATATAAATTCTCTCAGAAAGATAGCATTTGGGTCTTTCCTGAAAGTCAGAGGGATCTTTGGACATTTTATATCTTAGATCATAGTTTGTCTGATTCTGGTTCTAAAAGAAGAGGAAGCAGGACCAGTAGAAAGTTTTAAAATCCTTAAAACAAAAGATCAGTCATGCCCTGGCTGCCTGTGGTCTTGTGAGAGTGAGGGCAGGGACTCAGTATACAGTTCTAGGGGAGGGGAGAAGGGAAGTGTGAGGGTTTAAGATAGACGCTTTGAGAAGTTTTAAATTTGGATCAGACCTGCACACAATGGCTTATCACATGCATCCCTGGACTCCTTGTTAAAGCAGAGTTAGGCTGCTCAGTATCTTTTGCCTTTGTATCATGGTGAGGATGTTTTTGATGCTTCTGTGCACTTGCTATTCAGAGTTACAGACAGTGAATATTTCATAAGGTCTCCGCAGATGTGAATGGCCTTTGGGATGCTTACATAACACGATATCTTAGCAAAATTATTTTATGTGGTAGTATTGTTTACAGATTTTCATAGATATGGATATAGAAGTATGGGAAACAGAAGAAAGTAAATGGTATCCGACAGGATCTTACAGGTCTTACTAGGGGAGCACCGAGACTCCTGTACTTATTTTTATTTTCCTCTTAAGCAAAGGCCTTTGAAGTATAAAAGGCCGGGGAATCGCAGGCACAAAGCAATGACATGAGTGACTAAGGGTGGATAAGGGATGGTGAGAACCAGCACGTGGCTTCCGATGCTCACTCAGACTGACAAACACTTGAAAGGAACTTCCAAGGATTGGATTGTAAAAATGTCTGATTACCACTTAAATGAAAATTCCAAAGATTCTCCTTGAGAACACTGAGTAGTTACTTCCTTTGTGTTAAGCTAAAAATCTTCATATTTATGTATTTATTGTGGTGTTAAAGATCAGATCTGGGGCCTTGAACATGCTGAGTAAGGTTCGCACCACCGACCTACACATCTAGCCCCTAAATGTGCACTATCTCCAGGTGTTTAAGTTGATTCGTACTGTG
>PVIR01029392.1:10000-21140 GCA_004026965.1 Petromus typicus | reverse complement strand
CTTGAGCCATCTCATTTTACTTCATGGATGAGGAAGCTTCTCTTGAGCCACAGAACTACCTCATTGTCTGGTTGAACATCCGCAGGAGAGGTTATTTGACTGTGTTTGTTTCCTCATTGTACATCACCACCTAAAGTGCTAGACAAGAGGCAGGGGACACTAACTGCTGCTCAGTTTTCCTATTTTATTCTATCTTCACTGTACTCGAGAGTTTAAAACTATCTTTTGAGGCTCAGAAATAGTAAATCAGAGTCCCCAGATAAGTCTCCTTTACCTATGAGTTATTCTTACCTAGTAGTTTTGCATAAGGTGGTATGTAGTAGTAATAGACAATACTAAAGGGGAACAAGGAGGATGAATAGAAGAACACGCCAAGGAAAATTCGGAATGAGAATAAAACCCAGTGCCACTTGTCAGCATGGCTAATGTGCTTCCCAGAAAAGCACAATGTAACTACTCTGATGGTGGCTTGGCCCCCTTCGAGATGACTGGCATGGTAACTAAATAGCATCTTTCTTTGCAGGAGACATGGAGAGTGCACATGATCCCAAGTTCTTATGGCCAATATGATAGTTAATTTAATCTGGTGGATGGCATAGCAGTATATTTTTTTAAATGGTGTGAGGCTGTTGTATCAGAAAAGACAGAATATAACTAGTGGATACTAGGAAATTTCATGACCGTTCCCAGAAAGGAGCCATGCACTTACAGAAATATATATTAAGGGCCAGTATTTTTAATGAAAGTGCTTCCCAACAACCCTTGTGAGGGCACATGTTGAGCATATGTTCCTGGAAGATTTTTATTGCTATAGTTTTGGTAGTAAATTTTTGGTAAAGAAGTAGTTCTTGGGAACCCATTTGCCCAACTACTTCTGAGGATATTAGGCTAGAATCTACTTAATTTCTTTAGATAATAGAATTCAGTAGAAAAACATTGAAAGTGAGACTCACTTTGTAGAAATGTATTGTGTAAGCAAATACTCTCAGAATTCACTGAGTATAAAAAGTAGATTAAATTTCCTTTTGCACTTAAAACCCATAGATATTGTATGAAAATAGCCATTATTTAATTTTTCATTCTCCATATTTTCCTAATTACAGTGTAATAACATCTCTATGTGCTGTGCACCAAAAGCACACCCTGCTTCCAGGTATAGAGAGGCCAGAGGCTCCAAACACAGGTAAAAGTTACACAGAGGGCAGACATAGAAACCAGGCCAGAAGAAGCAACTGAAAGACTAAAATGAAAGTGTCACTAATCTCTTCCTAGCAGGGAACAAAATTGTTTCATGAGCGTGCTAATTCTCTGAGATTGAGGACATTTGGTAATTCTATATGAAAGCTATTTGGAGTTTTCTAAAATATTTGAAGATGGTTGTTTGGTTTATTTATTCATTCAGCAAATACTCTCATAATGGAAGATGCCAAGCCTAACATCAGAAAGGATGAAATGGGTTTCTCAGGAAACCCAGAGAAGGCCTTGGTCAAGGATGCACAGAGGGCATCCTGCTGTTCTCAGTCATTGCCCTGGGCACTTTAGCCCTGACTTAAGGTCTAGAATGACTGGCACATCTGGTAGCTTTAATCCATGCTCCCTACTGGAAGAAATTTCATTTCCCATGTCATTTAACACATTAGATCTTATATTAAAAACAATCTGAAAAAATAAAACAAAAGAAAGAGAAAGAAAGCAATGATAGATGTTTTTGACAAAGTCCGTTTCTTAGGAATAAAGATGAAAATTCCATTCACGACTCCAAGAAGGACCAGTTGATGGCAGCAATTTTTCTCTGGCACAAGCAACTCCCACCAGGAACCTGCTCTGTCAGTGAGGAGTCGCGCTGGGTCAGTGGCTTGTCTGTTGTAGTAACTGCCTCTAGTAAACACAACACCACCTCATGCCAGGAAACATTACTCTCTCTGCCCTTTTCTCTTACAAATAATAATTAAGAATACTTCTTACAAATTGCTGAGTGTGTTGTGCCAGAGATTTTATTCATGTCTATCATCACTTGGCAGCTCCTCTATGGTGTCCTCATTAATCAATTACACTTAATTTAGAGATATTCCAGGGTTTTCTTTTAATTTCACACCTAAAGGATGTTCGTACAGTGAACACCAAGAAGGGGTGCAGGAGAAAGTGATGTTTCACAGTGATGTTTTCACAGGGAAAGAAACTTAGATCTGAGTCCTAAGGAAGCTGCTTGTAGAGCCTGAGAGGGATGGCCTGGCTACGGGTCACCTTCCTTCAGAGTACTTCCGGGTCCCTAGGCTGTATCAGGCTGAGATTATACCATAAACTTTCTGAGAGAAAGAGGTATACTAATTTACCTTTGTCCTGCCAAAAATAAAGGAAATATCTATTCAGTCCTGGCTTTATGTCAATCATGGAAATATTTTATATTATTTATCATATAATTACCTTGAAAAATAAATCATATTCATTTGATGGATCAGAAGGCTGAATCTTTCAGTTTGCTTATGTAATCAAGCATAGAGAACATCATAAGTACATAATAAATTATTAAATTTGTTGGAAGTATAAATGTAAAAATTTCAATCTAAGAAAGGCCAGGGTTATCTCTAATGAGCTTATGAGTTCTTGAAAAATCTGCTTAGGCCAATAAACTGTCCCTGATGCTCTTTTAACTGCCAGTTTTTGTTTGATATCAAGGAGTCATGATGTGAATGCTGTTACTATCTTGATATTGAGCTATAGGAACTGTTTTGGGAATTGAAACACAGTAGTGTTGGCATGTTGATTTTGAGCAGAACTGAGAAAGAGTTGGTCAAATGATTCTTGTATACGATTGGCACAGTAGTGTTTGATTCTATGACTGATACAGTAGAGTGAGAAAACTGAAATCATATTGATCTTATCAACTCCTGGCATGCTTACCTATGGCCAAGAGAAATGAAAATGAAGTAAAATAGTGTCTCAACCAATTTAGATTGCTATAAGAAAGTAATGTAGATTGAGTAGTGAATAGTCACTCTATACTTTTTGTTCTGGAGACTGGAAAGTCTAAAATAAAAGTGTGCACAGATACAGTGCCTTGTGAGACCCAGTCCTCATAGATGGTACCTCTGTGTGTCTTCACATGGTGGACGGAGGAAAGGAGCTTTCATCAGCTTCCTTTACGGGGACACTCATTCCACTCATAGGGTGGAGCCCTCCTAATTTAATCAGTTCTATCACGTCAATGATTAGGCTTCAACATAAAGGATTTTGTAGGGAAACAAACATTTAGAGCCACTTTAGCAACCAATGTACTAGTTCAAACTACTTTGTTTTCTTAATAATCATAATAATAATGATACTATGATGGTAGTGATGATGATGACAATATTTGTCTTGTGAAACTCCACATTTATTCCTCTCTCTAGTCCAGTTTTTTCTTCCTCACTCAGTGTAGACAGTCCTTTTGGTTGTTAGGTCAGTGTGTGCCTAACTCAGAGAGGTGAACAGGTCCATGTGTGTCTCTAGTGATTCACTCTTGGCCACATGGATTGCTGGGCAGTAAAGAAGTCCTGGCAATGAGGAGGCCATGGAGATGAATAGTGTCAACTTCAGCAGTGCCAAGGAGAGCAAGAGCCAACCGTCCTTACAGTTGGGCCAAAGAATGCAGCCAGTCCTCATTTCACCTGGGCCTTCCCTGCTGAAGATTTCCCTGCCTGAGCAGCTGCTTCCCCCCACCCCCCCACAGGGGGCAGGAGAAATGGCTGACCTGGTACTCAGAGAAAAAGAAGCAAGTGTGCAGAGTAATTCTGGGGAAATTTCCCAAAGGGTTAGGCTTTTGTAAAAAATTCAATTCACATGATTTACCTGTCCTTACTGAACATCTCCTGAATTCTTTTCCTTATGCTGTGACCTTAAATAAGTCCATTAAAATCATGTGCATCTTGGAAGGTCCTCTACCTGATTTTAGCATATAACTGAAGAAATGGAGCAAATCTTTGCAGTAATAGTACAAATAGCTCAGAGTTTCTTGAAAATTAAGCCTTATGAATCATGTGAATGAACCTATACTAAGTTTCAATTAATAGAATACATTACTTTGTTTCAGGTCAGTTACTTCATCATTTTGTTGATTAGAAGTTATTAAATAAAAGGCTACTTTGACACATTTTTATTAGCAAAGTATTTAAGATATTTTTAAAATTTTCCTATTACCTACTACTGTTCTCATCTTTATCATTCCCTTAATGCACAAAACCTCTTCATGTTTTGCACATGTGCAGGCATCTTTTCATATTTATTCTTTTGAATATATATATATATATATATATATATATATATATATATATATATATTCAGCCTTTTTTTTTTTTTGAGACAGGGTCTCACTTTTGTAGTTCAGGCTGGCCCTGAGCTCAGCCTTGATCTCACAGCAATCCTCCCACTTCAGCCTCCCAAGTGCTGGGATTACAGGCATGAGCCACCTATGTGGTTACCAGGGATCTAACCCGAGTCATTGCACTTACAAGGCAGATGTCGGAACCACTGAGCTAAATCCCTGGCCTATCTTCAGCCCTTTTTATTTCTAATTTTGCAACAGGATTTCACTAAAATACTAAATTTCCCAATACTAAGTTGGTCTCTAGTTTGCGATCTTCCTGCCTCAGCTTTCCAGAATGTTAGGATTATAGGCATATATCACCACACCCTACAAAAATGTTCCTTCTTAATGGAACATAATTTTCTTAGTAAATTTATAAAGACCCAACTTGACCATTGTTTCCACTTCCATCCCTAGTCCTTTCCCTCTGTCTTTATATTTCTCTATTGGAACTTTTTTGCTATATTTATTATGTTATTGTCATGATTTTAGGAGGTTTAGGAGCAAAGCCTGTGGGGTCTGTTCAAAATAAAGATGGAGAAAGTGAGAATTTGGTAGAACTGTGACCCAGTGTCTTAACCAGGTTACAGGATGAACTCCAAGGAAGTCAGACAAAGGGATGTCCAGTGGATATGCAGTGCTGGAAGCCAGGAATAGGCAGTCCCACACAAAGAATATTCCAGTCCAAGACCGGTGAACCTTTCAGAATCCATCTATGTAGGGAAGGGATCTGGAGTCCACGAATATCAAATCCATAATTCATGGCAGTCCAGCCAGCAGTTGGAATTCAAGGCAATTGCTAGGAAAGGAAGTTATCCAAAGGAGCAAGACAGTGTCACACAGGTAAAAAGATCAGAACTCACTCTGACCTGCTGCCCATAAGCCTGACAGTGTGTTCAGCGACAGGACCCAAGGCTGCTAGAGAACTTTTTTCTGGATGATTGGTTTAAAAACTACAGATGAGAGACAGCAGGAATGCATCAGAGTCTAGGGAGAGTGGGGAAGGCAGGAAAGGCTATGATTCAGGAAAATTAAAAGGTGCTGTTTCTAGCATGAGACTGAATCTGCTTCCAGAATATAGTCTATGTCTTGCTAGTCTTTGTATCCCTTCTATCTAATGCTGTACTGAAGTGTAGTAGATTTTTAGTAATCACTGAAAAAATCATTAGTAAATATATGAATAATCTTCAGCTCCTTTAAATGCATCTTCTTTATCTCTCTTATATCTTCTATTAATTAAATAAGAATATAAGAAGTGATCAAAATATATGGTGAATGTTTACATTTAAAAAATGTATTCGAGTAAAAGGTACATTGCCATTAATCCCCTTCCAATTTCTCCCCTTTGATTTGAACACATTTGTCTCATTGGTATTGTTAATTCTGAAGGAGCTCTGGAAGTCTTCTTTTATCTTTATCAAATGTGAAAAATATATGGAATGGAATACCATCCAATGAAAGAACATTATGGATGTGTCTTCATTCACCCAAGATTTGGCACCAGGGAACTTCTGGCTCTTCCTCAAAGTCAGAATGGCCATAAGAGGTAAACATTTTGAGTCTATTCAGGACATCTAGAGAGCCATGAGAGCTCAACTAACTATATTCATGAAAGGTGATTTCTAGACCTACTGCAGGACAAGGGACTAATACTTAGAATATACGAGGAGCTCAAAAAATTAAACCACCTACAGTTAAATATCTAGTCAAGAAATTAGCAAGAGAAAATAAACAGTTCACAGAGGAAGATATATAAATAGTTAACAAATGTATTTAAAATCACTTCACATCTCTGGCCATCAGAGAAATGCAAATTAAAACAATGCTAAGATTCCATCTTAGTCCAGAAAGAGTGGCAATTGTTAAGAAATCGGACAAATAATATATAAGTAAATAACAACATATAAATACATAACACATGCTGGTGAGGCCGTGATGAAAAAGGAATCTTCCTATGTTGTTGGTGGGAATTTAAACTAGCACAGCCATTATAGAAACCAATATGGAGATTGCTCATAGAACTGAAATTAGAAATTCTGTATAACTCAGTGATTCCTCTGCTGGGGATCTTCTCCACAGAGCTTAAGACTTCATACTACAGTGACACGTGCATATCAGTGTTTATACTAGCACAATACATAATAGCTAAATATTGGAAGCAGACTGTGTAGCTATCAATGTTATTTTGGATAAAGAAAGTATGGTATCTATGTATAATGGAATACTACCCTGCCAAAAAGAGTGATGGATTTGAGACATTGATAGGAAAATGGATGCACCTGGAAAATATAATGTTGATTGAAATAAACCAGGCACCCAACCTTAAATACTGTGTGGTGTCTCTCATTTGAATAAGGAAAAGTTCAAATAAAGAGAATAATAAAGAGTACAGAGAAGGGGCCGAAGAGATAGATCTCTTGCAATAAAAAAGTAGTTAAAGGGAAAAATGTAAAAGGAAAAGGTAAGTGAGTTAAACAAAGATAGATTGTATACAGGAAACTAATAATTTCAGTTAATGTAAGTAATATAGGCCATAACATGAGTTAAGATTAATAATATCAACAAAAATGAAAAATGGGATAGAGAAATTGGAGGAGACAGGGAAAGGGAGAAAAGGAGAGAGAGATTAAAAAGTAGAAACAAGCTGTTTCTGTGGTCTGTTCATGTACCCACCCCTAAGATGTGTAGATGCGCGAGCTGCAGACACATTAATAGAATTAAAAAAGAAAATGGCATGAATGACATGCATGTTCAATACAAGATAGAGTGTTCTGATGGGATTAATGACAATATGTCATGAGCTGTAATTAATTTTTAAAATTTAAACATTCACTCTGTCATTCAGTCACCTCTCATACAAAGGCACTGTGCTGGACTGTGTAGATACAATCTGTAATGATTTTAATTCCTACCCTATTTTCTCCTCTCCACTGATTTTTCCAAACTGGAAAGTGTAGTAAACTGAATTCATTTTAAAAAGAATTGATGTTCATTTAGTTTTATTATTATAATGCCGTACATAGAGAAGACACATACTGTATTTAAAGACAAATTACAAATTTGGCATCTACCTCCCATGTTGAAATACAGAGCATTATCAGTGTCTCAGAAAAGGCATGTGTTTTCCCTTCTGTCTCTGACTCCACTTCCTTCCTTTGATATATTTTTTTCTAATAATAGTTTCCTCCCTTTTATATTTAGTTTTATCACCTATGTATATATTTCTAAAGTTTGTGTATTCAGTTTGCCTGCCTTGAACTTTAAAAATAGAATCTTCTTTTATGAGTCATTAAACATTGTATTCATAATATCATGTGCATCTCATTTTTGATGTCCGTTTCAACATTTGAGTTGCTAGGATGACTGGAGAGTATGTCTTCCTTCTACCCGTAGGGTAGAAATGTCTGTGTCTTAAAAGTAAACTCATACTCCTCTTTTAGAAAAATCAACCTAGTGAAACAAAGTGTCAAGGGTTATTTGTTTTACAAAAGCTTTTACTATAGGAAAGAGCCATTAAAATACGACTGGGTTAAAAATAAAAACTTAGTGTTTTGGAAATCCTTATCAGTGAGTTTATGTGTAAATTGAGTTCACATGGAGATGAGAAGTGATTATTACATTTGAGGGATGGAGCAAAGAGTGTGTCATTAGAGAGAAGTTTAGGGAGGACAATTGGAAACAGACAGTTACAGTGTGATGAGAAATCTTAATTACATTACTCGGCCAGGTGCTCAGAGAAAGAAGTACTGTATTTGGAGGGACTGACATTGGTTGTGTGGACAGCTGGCACATCACACCTCTCTTTCTTTTTGCAGCTTTTATTCTTATGTCTTTAATGATTCAGTCCTATATATCCAGACATATGGTATTGGTACCAAAAGAAAGATTGGGATTTTTTTTTTTAAACGATACTTGGCTATCAAAGAAGTACATATTTCTGTTAGTTACTCAACTAACTTCAGCTGTATAGATTTGGTCTAAGACCATGTTCTTATGTGTCCATTGATTTGGTATTAAATTCAAAATATTATTTCACTACATCTTAAAACATTTAGATTAATTACCAATTTGTTACCCATAATGTATTTTACAAACTGGTTAAAAGAATATATTTGTAGATAATAATCAGAACACTGGATGGGGGAGTAAAGATTTCTCTCTGTGTACACTTTCCTGAGACCAAGAAGAGTCCAATGAATCGCCCAAAGGACAGTGAGTAGACCCAGTCTCTTTGTTCCCAACGTTCTTCCTACTCACTGCTTGCAGAATTTGATTTGAATTTTTGGTATTTGTAAACTGAACTTAATTTTGATGTGAATCTCTAAAACAGAATGTAGATCTAGGTGTTATTTTAATTATTTTTAAAATAAAATTCCATAGTGTAATTTATCCTGACTTATGAAGAATAAGTACAGCTGAATCCTAAAGCTGAATCTCATCAGTCTAAATTTAATCTGCTTTATGGAGAACTCCTGAGAGATGTTGTTGGAGGTATGAAGAGCAAAAAGATGTGAAATTTTCATGAAAAGGACATAAAATCAAATGAAGAGAGGGTACTGTAGGATCTAGATGGTGTAAGGACTTATGTCTAAAGATTGTGTGTTGAAATTGGGTCCAGACAGCATATTTGTTTATATATTTAAGTTACTTTAGTATAGACATTCTTCAGAAAAGTTGATTTAACTAGGTTTGGGTTTTGCCAAGAGAATGTAAAGAAGCAAGGGAAAGTAAAGCCGAAGGGGTTACAAATGTATGTAAGAATGATCTAATGATAAAAATTTTTCTAATGATAAAAAAATTTATCTAATGATAAAAATGTTATCTAATTATCTAATGATAAAAAAATTTATCTAATGATAAAAATGTTTCTCAGAAATCTTCATTTCCCATAGACCTATTTGCCAAAATCAGAATTATATTCAGCCTGAGAAAAAGTGAGCTGAATGCACATATTTTTTAGGGGGACAATTTAATTAATGAACTTATTCTTAACCATGTTTGTACTATTCTAGTATGAGTAGGTAGATGCTGCGAGGGATACATAAAGACATAAACTATGAATTCCATTCTAGAGAATGTTATGATTTATTGTTATAAATCTCAATATTATTATGTTATTATTATTATCTCAATATATATTATGTTATTATTCTCAATAACATATTTAATGTTATTATTATTAATAACTTTAAATTATGATAAAATAGGGACTAAGCCTTTTGTGTTTTTGTTTTATGATGATACTTTTATTGCTTTTAGAGATTTTATCTTAATGATTCTATCTCTTGAATGAATGGAAATACACATTGATCTTTGTTTCATAAACCGCCTACACAGCTTGGTTTTCAAAGTTTTCTTTAAAGAGATTTGCTTTTTTATCCTCTTTATTGTCTGGAATTGAAACTCTCAATGTTGGATAAGAATTTGCAGTCTCCTATTTTTAAAGGATTTGCTTACAGATAAAATTCAATCTTCTTTTCTGGCTCTTCTCTTCACAAGATGTATTGCATTTGACAAGTCTTTTATGGTAAGAGCTGAATATGGAATCCTAGGCTGAAGTCGCGATTTATGCTGCCCATAAAACTTAAGGCCTTCACCAGCAATGGAAAAGCAATCAAGAATTGGTGTAAACAGGCCAACCTGACCCCCATCTGTTGTGGTTTAGTATTTTCCCAGAGAGAGATATTTTCTCCAATAACTCCCTCTGATGTTAGCAAAAGGTTATAGAGAGCACTGAAGCCAGCCTCCTTTCAAGTAGATGCATAAAGGTACACACACAGGTTGTATGATTTTAAAGTTTTTAAGAGAAATTTAGTTCATTAAAAGATAGTTCCCATCATCATATCAATAATGCCTGAAATTTCATGTTTAGAATATTATTTTCATATTTTCAGCCTATAAGGATTATTGCCATATTGAAGTAAATCTTCTTGATTATTTATGACAAACAAAAATATTAAACAATGAAGTATTCATGCGAATGATTACAGTGGTGATGGAGAATTATATAGTATCTGTTAAACCTGCAGGTTGGCAAGTGGCAGCTTACAACAAGATGGGTCTGTCGGAATCACATAAAAGACAGGTTTAGAATTTCAGGTCCTTAAAGGAATATGTGGATAATACTGAAGACCTATTCTGTGTGGGCTGAGGGCACTGAGCAGGTAATAAGACGCAAGTTCAAACATCAAGACTATAACATTTGGCAGTTGTATGATGAAGCCTTTCCTATCTATACATACTTCAACCTAGCAGCCATGTACTAAACATCTACTCTGTGCCAGGCATTAGGGAGAACAGTTGAACAGGAAGATAATGTTATCATGGACAACTAACCCAACAGCACCAGTGAGAATCAACTATTCTGGATAGAATGGTAAGGGAAAGCTTGTCTAGGTAGTAATTTAGAGTGATGAGGATCAAGTAAAAGTGAAAATTAAATTAAATATGTGTATACAGAGTCCTCCAAAATGTATACACTGGCAAAAGTAAAACTTGTATAAATATTGTAATACTACTTTTATTGAGACATTATGGGATTATTACCTTGGCCTCTACATTACAAGAAACACTGAGATCAGTGGCCATGAAAGTAAATGTCCAGACATCTAACAGTATAGTGAACAGATGAAGCAGCAAGTGTACATTTTCTTGGTAAACTCTTGTCTATATATTATTTGCATGTAAAAACTCACAGGTGTTAAATGGCAGCTCAGCCTTGTGAAGAATGTTGCCAGTGCCAGGGAATGAGGCTGGGACAATGGAGAGACTCTAAACAGGCGATATGAGAAGATTAGC
>PVIR01029392.1:0-7500 GCA_004026965.1 Petromus typicus | reverse complement strand
AAAAAATGAAGAGAAAAACAATTGTTGAGTAGTTATTTTGACCCAGGCGTTGGGCTAAATGCTTCACATCTAATTTTCAGTAACTCATGAGTTAAGAAAACATATTATCTCTATTTGTATAAATGAGAACACTTGAGTATAGAGAGGTAAATCAGCTGCTGAAAAGAACCTGACCAGTAAGCAGCGGACCTCACGAAAGTCAGCCCCTTAATGTCCACCTCTGAAATGAATGATTTGCTGGGAAAGACTTCTGTGTTGCTCCACAGAAGGGAGGAATAGATGATGCAGAGGCTGGAAATCAATGGATGCCAGCTCAGGAGAGGAGGGACTTACAGAATAGGAACAAGTTGGGCTCCATGGAATCCACAGAACTCCATGAGTGACAGGGTGGGTGAGGGGTAAGGCAGAGGAAGGAGTCCACAACTATTACAGTAAATCAAGTCCTGAGGAACTGCTGCACCTTCTGAAAATTTGGAAATCTGCTGAGGAATTTGTTTCAAGAAGGCAGGACACTATTAGTTGAAAAGTGCCAAGAAATATTGTACTTAATACACATTCTTATATTTCAAGTAAGAAGATACTGTATTCACAATTAAGAGTTGAAGGGCAGAGGCTTTCAGAGGTTTGATAAATTGCTTACAGTGAATGCATAGGAATTGATTTTCACTATTAGATATATTAATTTTGAGCTGACAGTGAGGGACTGTCCAGTACATGGCTGAAAATAGAAATTTGTAGTCTGAAGAGGGATAAGTTGCAGAGATAAAAGTTCAATAATCACATGTAGCAATGCTGGGTGTGGAGACTCACACCCACCAGAATCTGTACCACATACCACAGTTCCAGGCATGGTTGCTCACGTCTGTAATCCCAGCACGCAGGAGGCAGAGGCAGGAGGATTGCTGTGAGTTTGAGGCTGAGCTCAGGGCCAGCCTGAACTACAAAGTGAGACCTTGTCTAAAAAAAAAAAAAAGAAACAAAAACAAAAACAAAAGAACCCCAAAACACCAAAACAACAGCAACAACAAAACACAAGTTCAGATGTTTCAATTCAAGAAAAAACACTGGGAAAATGGTCATGTTAGGAGCCAGAAAGCAGTAAAGGAACTGAGAATCTGCAGGATGTTTTAAGAAGAAAATTATTCCTATCTGAAGCTTTCAACATTTTTTTTTTTTTTTTTTAGAGACAGGGTCTTGCTTTTGTGGTTCAAGCTGGCCCTGAGCTCAGCCTCAAACTCACATCACAGCAATCCTCCTGCCTCTGCCTCCTGAGTGCTGGGATTACAGGCATGAGCCACCACGCCCAGCACTGTAGAATGTGGTACTAGTTGCTGCTGGGGTGACTCTCCACACCCAGTATTGTTATGTGGTTACCGGGGATCCAACCGAGTCCTTGCGCTTGCAAGACAGGTGCCAGAACCACTAGCTAAATCCCCAGCTCCCTACTTTCATTTTTTAACATTTTTTAACCCTAACCTCCAGGCAGAAGAAACCTTTTCATGAAAACCCTGGATCTGTGTGTGTATTTATGGATATGAGTAAACCCAAAGTTCCCAGATACAGTACTTACTGTTTGCACTGTACAACAGGCTGTCATTTCCCCTTTTTTAATTCTTTTTAAAAATACGTGTTGGTTAGTCACCCACTAAATTTACTTCATAACTTAATGTTGGGTCATAATCCAGTGTCTGAGAGCATTTGCTTATAGCCACTCCGAAAGGTTCAGGGTGCCCCAGTGACATGGAGATGCTGTGAGTTCTCAGGTCTGGCCAATCACCCTTGAATAATAGAAAATGTTAATAATTCTCAATTGAAAACCTCCCCTAATTTATCATGAGAAACTGTGACAATAGGCTCATTTCTAAGATCTATTCTCTATTTCCCTGACCCAATATTTGTTTTCTTCTTCCTTAATTTCCTGTTTTCCTCCAACTTTTCTTATTCCCTTTGGTTTAGAAATTAATTCTTCCTGGGTTTGTTCTTCTTTGTATTGTTTTTATTTTTTTTCTAAATGAATTAAAATAATTTTAAGCCTGACTTTTCCATGTCATTTCCAATCTTCCCTTGTGGTTGTTTTATGCTTAAGTATACTGTACCACAATATGAGAATGAACATTTTATTGTGTGGTACATCGTTTTCATTATATAAAAATTTAATTATATGACAAATGAGGTTGCAAAACTGAGGTTACTCATAGCACCTCATACCATGCTGCCAAGTGCCCTGAGTTAACCTGACATTACCAGGAATGGGTTCTGAAGATCCAGAACCCACAGATCTAGAAATGCCGAGTGAACTTTGTCATTGATTCTGAAACCAAGCAGAGCAAATAGCATGACAAAGCCCTGCCTCATCAATGCCTTTTCTCTCACACAAATAGATTCTCATGGATATATTCTGCTAGTGAGACTTGAGAGAAAGATGTTTCTTGTTGAGAAACAATGGTAAAGTGATAGTCCTAAAGTAATCGACAACTTTTTGTGGAACTTCTTTATTTTACAGGTGATTGTAGAAGTTTAAACAATATTGAGCTTACCTTTTTTGGTTGTTTGAATTGGGGAAACTGAGATTTGGAGGTTGAAGTGGCTTTAATTAAGGTTGATCAGCTGCTAATTCAGGCTGCTGGAACTAGATCGAAGTAATGTACTTGAATAAGCTCTAAACTAAGTAGGTGTCAGATCTCTTTCAACCAATTCTTTCTCAGATCTTTTTATTTTTATTTTTTTGAGACAGGGTCTTGCCTTATAGTTCAGGCTGGTCCTGCACTTAGCTTTGAACTCAGCAATCCTCCTGCCTCTGCCTCTTGAGTGCTGGGATTATAGATGTGAGCCACCACACCCAGCACTGTGCTGTGTGGTACTGATTACTGGTGGGCGTGAGCCCCCATGCTTGGCTCTGTTGTATGTGGTTACTGGGGATAGAACTCTTTTTTTATTTTCATTTCTTCTTAAGACAGGCTCTGGAACCACTAAGCTAAATCTCTAGCCCCTTTTCTTAGATCTTCCACATGAAACTAAGGATTCTGAAAGTGTTACTAGGCAATGAAAAGCCAAGAGCAGAGACTGCCATGACCAACCCTTATACTGGAAAAGAGTAATTTTCAGAAGCATGCAGGGTGGATTGGGGGAGAAACAACTGGGACCTGAACAGATGTGTTAAAAGACTCAGTCTGTTGACGCAGGCCAAAGCTCCCCTACTGTTGCTTAAAGTCTCTTACTCATAAAAATGCATTTAACAGCACTTGTTATGTGCTTATTGTCTCCTTTCTGAAATACTGAACCACTAGGAAAGATTACATGAAATCCAAGAGCTTGTGATGCAGGCATATGAACCAGTAATAAGTGGTATGATGAATATTTTGTATATTACATGAATTATAATAGAAACAGAAGGTAAAATATTTGACAAGAGCTGTATTGGATGAAAAAATGCAAAGACAGTGTTTCAAAACCCATTGAAATCACTACATTCCTTTGAAGGAATTTGAATTTGATCACATTTTCTTGGCTATTTTGAGGTAAGGAAGCATGAGATGTAATTCTATTTGACTTTTCCTGATTTTTTCATATAAAGGTAGACAAAGAGTGGTCTTGGTAGACAGTGTTGGCTTCTGATTCAGTAAATGGTGGCCTAGTTTTATTGTATTTTTATTTTCATTTCTTCCTAATACTCTACTACTTCTTTTTATTTTACATTCAGATCCAATTTTTCCCTTCTATTTTCTTTCTTTTCTCTTCAGTCTTCAACCTTTAGTTTAGATCTATTGAAAAAGGTCAATGTGACCCGTTTTTTTCCTTGAAGAAAAAAGGGTGGGACCACTTCATAATTACTATTAAGGGTGGGGGGATTTTATTTTTAGTTGAAATATCTAAGTGTCTTCTTAGTGCCTGTGTATACTAAAAAATAGTAAATTCTCAAAAAATTATTTTTGAGAGAAAAAACATCCTTCAGTTTTAGGCATGTTTTCGTCTCAGTGGTGAAGGTTGACCTAACTTAGATTTTTCAGGAAACACATGGTTTCAAACATCTTCTCTTATTGTTTTACAAAGTACTCTTATTCTATAAAACCACGTCCTTATTTTTGGTTTGAAAATATGTTCACTATACTCATTAAAAGTAAACATGTGTCTGTACCCCAAACATGATATGTATGAAAACAGAGCATTCTTTGGTTATCTTACATACTTCTCTAGGAAAAAGCTAAACTGGAGAGAAAGAATGGAAAGAAAGTGAGAGAGAGGGAGAGAGGAGGAGAGAAACAAAAAATTCTTGAGTGGCAGAAAGTATGAGGTGGTGGGTAGAGATTTGGCAAGTTCTATTTAGCTCTTGCAGAAGGCTCTTTGGAACAATGTAGCTGGCGTTTTCATTGGCAGGTCCCAGCAGAACCATTAGAGCTATTAAACAAATGTATTGTTTCGAGGTTTGTGTTTTTGTTTTTGCTTCATCTTCTCCATTATTTAGGGAAGTGAAATTGCACATTTGCAGGGAAGACAGACAATTCAATGTGAGGGAACTTGAGCTTGAACCCTCCTTGTCAGCACACTGAAAATGAACGGGCTGGAGTGGGCAATGCTGAGAATTCCTAGGCCCCTACACACTTCCATGTGCCAATGTAGCACTGGGTCTGATTGAGATTCTTGTATATATTTTTTTCTCTTCCTAGTGTAAAAGTAATTGGAGCTTTCTGAAAGTTCCTCTAATAAATTATATAGCAATCTTTTTATATTTAGCAATGAAACTTTTTTAGAATGTCTTCTCAGGAGCAGAAAAGCATGACTGGAACAGCAGATATGTTGGGGCTAAAAATAAACCTGGTTCTAAGAAATTGTGTGTGTGTGTGTGTGTGTGTGTGTGTGTGTGTGTGTGTGTGTGTGTGTACAGATGTGTGTCTGTAAGGCAGACAAATCAAACAGCGGTGACTGTTAAAAATACTTGATTAATAGATCTTGCAAGTGGCGATGCTGAGGATTTTGTTGTTTTAAATAAAGGATGATGCTAAACAAAAGATTTACCCATCCTTTTATATACATTGTCAAGAGTAACTTTGGGAGAAATTCTGTATTTAAAAAATCAAGATGAACTCACAAGGCCTTTTCTTACATTTCTATTATTTTCTTAATCTTTATTGGTACATTACATATATGCATCATGATTGCACTCCATAATGGGGATTTGTACCAGTCAGTATAAGACACAACTTAATTCTCATTTTTTTCCCATAGCCCTAACCACCCTACCGCCCCCTCATATACATAAAATTTGTTTCCTTACTTTTTTGTTACAATCTCAACATTTTCCCCCTTCACCCTATTTTACACTGAGCATTTTCTATTTCACAATATATACCATACAATTCTAGGACTCATTTACATCTCTATTTTCTCATACCGGAGAAAAGATGCGAAATGTACCTATCTGTGCCCTATTTATTTCACTTATGAGGATATCCTCAAAGTATGTCCATTTAAGTAGAAATGATTCAAACCTATCATTTTTTATGGCAGAGTAATACTCCATTTTGAAGAAGAACCACAGCTTTTTTATCCAGTCTCCAGTTGATGGATACTTGGGTTGTTTCCAAGATGTAGCAATCACAAACTGGGCTGCTATAAACATGGGTGCACATATGTCACTGAGATATGAGTCTTTTAATTCTTGTGTGTATATACCTAGCAGGGCAATGGCTGGGTCTAATGGGACCTCCAATCCTAGCTTTTTGAGGAATCTCCAAACTTATCTCCACAGGGTTTGTACAAGTCTACAGTCCCACCAACAGTGGTGAAGGGTTCCTTCTTCTCTGCAGCCTCACCAACATTTGCCGTTGGCTGATTCTGAAATGGCAGCCATTCTATGTGGAGTGAGATGAAATCTCAATGTTGTTTTCATCTGCATCTCTCAAATGACTAATGATGCTGAGCATTTCTTCATATGCTTCTTAGCTGCTCTTACTTCTTCCTCTGAAAAATATCTATTCATTTCAGATGCCCATTTTTTAATAGGGTCTTTAAATTTGGATGGGCTGATTTTTTTGAGCTCTTTATATATTCTGGATAGTAGCCCTTTGTCTGAGGAACAGCTGGTAAAGATTTTTTCCCACATTGTTGGTTGCCTTTTTGCACTGTTGGTGGTTTCCTTTGCTGTGCAGAAGTTTTTCAAAAGAATGAGGTCTCATTTGTTGATTTCTTCTGCCAATTCCTGTGCTATAGAAGTTTTGTTCATGAAGTCTTTCCCTATGCCAGTGTCTTCGAGAGTTTTACCTAACCTGTTTTGCAGTAGGTTTAGAGTGTCTGTTTTAATATTTAGGTCTCTTATCCACTTTGATTTTAGCTTGGTACACATTGAAAGAGTTAGATCTAGTTTTAGTCTTTGGCAAGTTAAAGCCTAGTTTTTCCAGCACCATTTGTTAAAGAGGCTATCTTTCCTCCATTGAGGATTTTTGGCTCCTTTGTCAAAGATGAGGTGGCTCAGTGTATCTGGAGTAGTTTCTGGATCTTCTAGTCTACTCCATTGATCCTCGGATCTGTTACTTTACCAGTACCATGCAGTTTTTATCACGGTGGCTTTATAGTATAGTTTCAGGTTCGGAGTTGTAATACCCCCCACCATGTCCCTGTTGCTTAGAATTGCTTTGGCTATTCTAGGTCTTTTGTAATTCCAGATGAAAGTTGAATTTTTTTCTCTATATCTTTGAAATATGCTGTTGGGATTTGAATCGGGATTGCGTTGAATGTGTAGAGTAGTTTTGGGAGTATAGCCATTTTGACAATATTGATTCTTCCTACCCAGGAGCAAGGGATGTCTTTCCATTTTTTGATATCATCTTCTATCTCCTTTTTCAGAGTGCTATAGTTTTCAGAGTAGAGGTCTTTCACCTCCTTTGTTAGATTGATTCCTAGATATTTTTTTGGGGGGTGCTATTGTGAAAAGGACTGACTCTCCAATTTCTATCTCAGTGGGTCTACTGTTTGTGTATACGAAGGCTATTGATTTTTGAATGTTGACCTTGTAACCAGCTACGCGGCTAAAATTGGCGATTAGGTCCAGCAGTTTTTTAATTGAGTTTTTAGGATCCTCTAGATAGAGTATCATGTCATCAGCAAATAATGACAATTTAACTTCTTCTTTTCCAATCTTTATTCCTTTTATTTCTTTCTCTTGCATAAATGCTATGGCTAATATTTCCAGAAGTATATTGAACAGAAGTGGTGAGAGAGGACACCCTTGTCTTGTTCCTGATCTTAGTGTGAAAGGTTTCAGTTTTTGACCATTTAGTATGATACTGGCTAAAGGTTTCTCGTAATAGCTTTGATTAGTTTGAGATACAGACCATCTATTCCAATCTTCTGTAGAGTTTTGAACATAAATGGGTGTTGTATTTTGTCAAATGTTTTTTCTGCATCAATTGAGATGACCATATGATTTTTGTCCTTAAGCCTGTTAATATAGTGTATAACATTGATTGATTTACGTATGTTGAACCATCCTTGCATCCCTGGGAT